>CCAG010018700.1:0-13106 GCA_001077435.1 Glossina morsitans morsitans | reverse complement strand
AAATAATTTCTAAAAAAAAAATTTATTTATAGCATAAAAAGCAATTGAAAGGAACGGTCTTATAATAGTCTACACTCAACTTTCTTATTTGAAATATTCTTATTAGACTTCATATGCTTGCCTTATCCATAGTGCCCATCACCTCAATTACATTCCACAAAGTTAGGTTAGGTTAGTTTTTATTGAAAAAAAGAAAGTCGACCTTTGACTTGTTTCATGAGATATGCTTCGCACTACTTTGAACTTGACTGCACTTTAAGCTGAAGTCACTTTTTAAGTCAGTATTAATTAATGATTGGAACGTCTCTTTAAAGCTCAATATATTATTTTCTGCAGCACACACTCTATTGCCATGCACTTCACCGTCTATTGGGATATAAAGCCTTTGCAAACTATACATTTCCAATTTTTATACCCATCACCGAAAGATGCGGGGAGAGGAGATTTTGTCAGAACGTTTGCAACGATCAAAAGGAACCTTTAGAGTTCTCATTAGGCATATATATGTTCCGGCTTAGCATCAAATTCTGATTCGATTTAAGCATGCCCCTCTGTCCGTCTATTGTATACATTCGATAAACCTATCGTTTGGTATTAAAATTGGGCCAAATCGGTCGAAAGTAACTTCTATCGTACCATGTAAAGTGAGAACACTTTTGTTTAGCAAAAGGCAAAAAAAAGAATTGAATTTTTGCTCATCACTCACAAGTTACAGCATAAAAACCTACATTCTATTCTGTGGACGATGTCGTAGTACCTTGGAAAAATTGACCACTTCTATCCAATTTGATAGCGTATCGCATTTTAATTTTTTTTTTCAATACCTTTACAATGCACACAAGCAAGCTTCACAAACACGATAAAGTAAGTAAATTCCTGACTTAAGCATGCCCGCCTGTTTGTCTGTCTATCTGTCCGTCTGTCCAACTGTGGAGTGTCTGTGGTAAACATTTTCCCGTTCGCAAAAATGAATATATCGCCTACCAAATTGAAAATGCCCCAAAATGGTCTAAGGTCACGCCTACAACGGTCGCATATCTATAAAGCAAAATCTGTGTACACTCGTGCTTTTCGTGTCCTTGGCTTGTTACACATAAAATACAACACTTACATGATTTTTATTATGCAACTAGAAAAGAACAGCCACGGCCATCCAATATTACAGAGTATAAACCTTTAGTTTAGTAGTGATGTGTGTAAAGGATTCAGCCACGATCCAATATAATTTTCTTACTTGTTTCAATTGAAATTTATTGGGTTGTGGTAATCGAATGAGAAAGTGCAAACATATTTTATACCTAATAATAGCTTGATATTTGATATATTTGATGATATCGTTCGAGGCATATGAGTTTGTTACAAGTTCGCTAAATTATTTATTATAACTTTGAGTATTAATGACAAAAATTTGAGAATAACGCTTATAATGCAGGTGTGTATGTTGCGTTCGCGTTTGCATTGCTGTGTAAAATGGTGATAAAAATTTGACAAATACAGTGTCAACAAACAACAAATTTTCAATAACCAAAATCAACTCCAACTCAAAAAAAAAAAAACAAGAACAACAGCAACAGCAACAGCAACAGTATGGAATTCAATGTAAATATTTGCTATAACATGCATTGAATTAATGACATTTTATGGTTGTTAAGAAAAAATTTCCAAAACTATCTGAATTATGTGAAAAGAGGGCCAACTCAATGAATAAATATAAACACTGTATGGGAAAGGGGCGATGGCGCGGCAGAAATGAAAGATTGGCTATGATTGCCAATCAAATGTTTTACAAATTGATTACATGATTATTTCTTTTGGTTAGGTCTACATTGCCTCGTTATTTTCAACTTAACTTTTTCTTTTTGTGTAAACGCAAAATTTAGTAAACAACAACAACAACAACAACAACAAAAAGAAAAAGGAAAACATCACATATTCAGTGCATTGCTTGAAGTTTAAAGTCTTTATACACACATATGTACATTTATATATATATATATATATTTTCTTTCCTTTTGGTCAATACAAATTAGTTAAATAATTTTTTAAACGGTTTGTTTTTACCAAAAATAATAATAAAAAAAAAAATTAAATTAAATTCACATACAATTAAAAAAAAAATACCAAAAATACATAAAAATTAAAATACTTAATGCGTATAAAATTGTGTAATATATAAAAAAATAAAAAAATAAAAAAATAAAAAAAAACACTAAAGTAATTTTCAAAAATATAAACATTTACCTGTGTATATAAATAAAACAATTTTTTAAAAATTTTAAAAAGACAAGATAGCTTTCGAATGATGACTAAGTTGTTTCGTGTTGTGAATCACAAAACATCAAAGCAATAGCAAGGTTAATAGCATTAGGAAAATTACACATAAATAAATGAATTGCTGTTTTCTTGCCATAGTTGAGGTAAGGATTTTGGAACCGATTGCTGACAATGTGTGCAACTATTTGAACACCGTGTATGCGTGTCACTCTAAGTAGAGTAGTCGTCGAGGTAAGACTTGCCTTGAAGCAAGAATTGTCTTAACAGTACTGTGGCCCTTGAAATGGCAGATGCTAAGACCTAAGGAGCATCAGGAAAACGGAGAGCATGATGATGAGCCATTATCAGTCATTCTACTTGAAGACTTGCCTTGAAGCAAGAATTCACTGTACTCTAGCCACGCAAATGGCAGATCCTAAGGTCTAAGGAGCATCAGGAATGCAGAGAGTAACCAGTGATAGTGAAAGTGATAGTTTTATGCTTGGAGGAATTAGAACGAAGAATGCAAATTTGGTTGTTGTAGATAGTGATAGTGATAATGATAATGATTTGGTGAGTGAGGAAAACATGAATATTCTGGATTAGCTTCCAAACGCTATCATCAATCAGCCAATGCATAATTACTTTCCTATTTCTTAAAAATCACCTTTGCCTTATATTCTCTTCTTCGCTCTCAAAAGCAAAATAATGATTTTATGTCGTCCAACTATTTTTGAAGCACGTGTTTATGTCTTTTAATTCGCTCCTCGCAATGAAAACTTTGTGAGATGTTAATACCGCGACAGTCAGCTTACTTGTGCGAATTGATTTACGAAGGTTTTTTTTTTTTATTAAAAATGATTCATATAAAGAAAAAAAAAAGTGTTCGTTCATGGGGGCCGCGTTCGAAAATGCTCCTCGTGTCTAATGGGTTAAATAATTGAAAAGTGCTTTAGTAAGTTTCGAACTGATTTAATGTCCTTTGCTCTCTTTCAAGTTCTTATCATTTTCTTCGTTCTACTTAATCTTCCTTTGATTCACAATTATTGCCTTTTCTTCTACTAAATTGTTTGCAGTCTCTTCAATATGTATTGCATTCAAGCTTTATCAGCCCTGTTTCTTCTCTTACTTCGCCTGAACTTTACTTAAATCGCTGGGCTTCTTCTCCTGAGTAACTTGCTAAAAGGTCTATAGATCAAATCGAATTTGAGTTGTAAAGAAACCTACCATCTGCCTTAACAGAGCTTTGCAAATGCCCTAACCACACACTGTTAAGTAATTAGGATCAAGATTAAGTTATAGTTTGATTTCGAAGCCAATCGCATCTAAATAAGAAAGGGTAAAGTATTTTCTGGTGGACCCAGTTTCTAAAACAAGGAGTTGAGTTTGTTTACCATGTTTGAAAGATATTTTCATATTCGATTCCTGAGGTGTCCATATATATATATTGCCTTTTCTAATATGGACGGAGTAGACCTCCGAATCAAACTATAGCTAAATTCTAATTATTTAACAGATCCCTGTTAGGTCTTTTGCAGAGCTCCTTTAAGTGCTATGGAAAGTGTTCGTGGTAATTAAATTCGAATTTATCTTCCTCTTGATATTCATTATAAGCTTATTGTGTTCTTGCTCCTTCTCTGCCTCTTTTCGTCCAATAATTAATGCTTTTTCCTTCCTTTTCGTTTCTTCCTCTTTATCCCTTTTTCAGTCTTTTGTTAGTTTTTCTATTCTATTCTGTCTGACTTGTCTTCATCTAGATTGTTCCTTCCTCTTTTTCTCTCCTTTTCATTCTTCTGTTACTTTTGCTTCATTTTCGGACCTAAAGAGTAGACTGTTTCGTAAAGTAAATGTGAAAAAATTCAATAATTTGTGGGTAAAGAGGAAAAATCCAAAAATTTTTGTTAAAAAAAGCGGAGTTGCGTTCAGTTTACACTTCACTGCACGCTTTCGCTCGGACCGATTTCGCACATTTTTAATACCAACCTGCGTGCAAAAACTCCTCGTGTTTCTACTCAATTTGAAGTCACTATCTTCATTTATGCGATGAGGAGAGTGCCAACAACACTTACCACACAAACGGACAGACATGGCTAAATCTACTCAGAATTTCACGCTGATCAAGAATATACATCCTTTACAGGGTCCCTGAAATTTCCTTTTGGGTGTCGGATATATTTTGGAAAAAAACAAAATGATTATATCAACATCTTACAGTGGTGGGTATATAAAAAAAAAAGTTGCAAAGTTATTGGAATTTTCTATTTGACTTAGGCTAAGGCTAAAGTGAAGCTTTAGTAATATAATTCTTGATTTACAACAACAGTTCAGCAAAAGGTTACTTATGGCAATCATGCTACAAACATGCTATGGGATTTTAAGTCAAATGTCAGCAAATACTACAAACAGGTTGAAAACATTTTGCAATGATTGCCTCAATAAACCATTATTGTATTATACATTCCATGTTTCAACAAAGTTCATTGCTGTATGGAAATATAAGCACAAGTCATATTTTCTACATTATATTCATTGCGCACATTATTTTCGTTTAATATGAAATTAATTTTCTTTGCCATAATAATATGGGGCATTATTTTATTGCTTGAATAACTATGAACGATAAACAAAAAAAAAAAAAAAAAAGAAAAGAAGAAATAACAATAATTAAAATTAGTAAATTTGTTAGTGGGTACCGAAAACGGTACACGTCACGTATACCGCGCCTGTTGCTTTGCTTAGTGTTTCTTGTCTCTCTTTCGACTTTGGCATTTAACCTAATATCGATCATCTCACCTTGCTCTTGGGGTCTTTGCACGACGTTCATATTCATTTCATTTAGACACTTTTTTGGATATATTCGACTTGATGGAAAGAAATGTCGCCTTTTTTTTCGAAAATTAAAATTAAATCTTTTCAAGATTAGGAAAATTTATGCAAAAACTATATGCCATTAACCTAACTTTGCGTTATATTCGTTTTATAGGTGATCTCCTTTTCATGCCATATCCGTATTCGCTCTCTGCATAGTACATGCACAGTAACAGCAGCAGTAGCTGCTTGCTTTCATTCAATTGCTTAGATTGATATTAAATGTTGAGATGTCATTCTATATATGTGTGAGAAGAAGGCTTTATGTGTTACATAAGGGTTATCTGTGCGGTTAATATACACATTAGCTTACATTTTCAACTTTTTGTGTTCATTTTGTTGTTTTCTTTATTTCTTTTCTTTTTTTTTTCTAGTTTTAAACCACATACAGATGTTTTTTTTTCCTCTGGGGTTTTTTTTTCCATATTTTCTCTTAATGCTTATTTTCCTTTACCTTGACTGTAAGTTTTTATTTTACTTCTCAAATATACCTCAAGTACATGCTTCACTTATCTGCACTATTTGCGGTAACGTTGCTTTACACATATAAAAATATGCCTGAGAATTATACAAGTAACCGCCACAGAGTAACTTATACAAAGAAAACTTTACATGCATTAGCAGCTTGAGGGCTGCGTAGACTTAAAAAAAAAAAAAAGTACAGTAGAATCTCTTATCATGAACGCCGCCCAGCCAGTTTCAGCACGATTTCTGAACAAACTTTACCATGGCTTACGCACATTGCGTCGGCATACGAACTTTTTAGAAATACTTTAAGCAAAATAAATGGCTCCTGAAGAGGGCAATTACATCCTAAGCATAGAAGTAGACCTAATTATTAGATGTGAGTTTAATAAAATTGGTTTTCGCGTACTCTCTTGAACCTACGGGCTCGATTTACTAATTAGTTATTAATTTGAAAGGTTTAAAGGCTTTTTTTCTAACCAACACTACATGGTCAAGGGTTCTGCATGGTTTTTTCATCTCTATATTTTTCGTTGCATACACGTACCCACTGATAGAAACAAGCTAGACTTTTAAAGCCTGATTTAAGCGTTCGCATTTGCTCGCTTTATGGATTTCGTTTAGGAAGATGGGCGTTATTTTAATAGAAGAAATTATCGCTACATATGTACGAATGTATCGCAGTGATGGTTAGAAGGGGAAGTAGGTATACAAAAAGATATAGGTGGTGACCGCACAATCATGACTTTATAGATAGGATCTCTCTTATCTACCGGTCTACGTGGTAGCAACAAAAAAAAAAAGAAAAGAAAAAGGTTTCTTGCGGATTCAAATCTCAACACGATAGTATTTTTACTTTCGTCGAAGTTACAGTGAGTGCCTTGCCCGTTAACGATTGTGCACACAACCACTAGGCGGATGCCGATTCTTCATACTTTTCCTGCTTTCCTGACTTCTTTCGATTCAGTTCGATTTCAGAGGTTAACCAATAGATCCTAATTGAAAGACAGGAGTATTTGTTCAAGTCCCACTCAATCAGGTGAAAGCTAACCGGAGTAAACACTTAACACAGAAATATGTAATGCATGTATACGGTAAGATTTCATACCAAATGGTAAGAAATATTAAGTTTTCCTTAAGAAAAAACATTGCTCCCCCAGAGATCTCTGGGTTGTTAGAAAAAGAAAAAAAAAACTGTTGCATAAAATATCTACACAGGGACGGACACAAGGTCAAGGCGAGACAAGCCTCTTATTTGAAGTGATAATCTTACCTCGCTTCACTCTCCGTTATTGAAATAAATTAGCCAGCGCTACCAACACTTGCTTTTGTTTTTATATACTCCTTATGGATTCTTTCACGGTTTAAGACGACCACGAAAAACCATCAAATTTCTTTTTTGTCCGACTTTATTTAATCTTTCTTTCCCCCTATAATCAACCACTCCAGGGATGTCCCTTTTGAGTGCAGTCACGCTGGTGATGACAACCGGTTATAGAAAGGGAGCAGTGTTCGTCAACGTACGACTTGAAAGTGCTGACATCAGGCACGGTGTGAATCGTTCGTTTCTTGAAAACTTCAGGGATTGTTTAGGGCTAGCGTACTTCTTATAATGTGATATGTTCATGCGACCGTAGGATTTGCTAAATACCTTTTTATACTCAATGTACATAAAATTTTATTTTTTTGCACGGTTTTTTTGCGAATTGTCTCAGTTATACAAAACCACAACAAGTATTGATTGCATAACTGAACAGTAGGGTCAATAGGAAGAGGAATTTCAGTTCGAAAACGAGGTTAAACAATGCATTAAATTCTCTAAGTTAAGGTTCCTCTTTGTATAGTTGAGATAATTAAAAAAAGAAAGGAAAAATCTTTTCAATCTTTCTTTAGTACGAGTTTGTTATCATTACGTTTCTTATGTGCAAGTTAAACAAAAAGCTATTTGATGTCCGTATGTAAACACACATAGAGAAAATTTTATTCTTAGGAACGTATATTTAATTTGGCTTTTCTTTGCTAGCTTAGATTGTCTCCCAAGTTGTTTCATCGTCGTAATTGTATATTGGTGTCATAAGGGTAATTATTCCAGTAAAGTACGAGCACTCTTGGGGCACTGACATGGGGAATTCTCGATGTAAAAAGCTTAACTACGCAATACTCGATGACACACGAGGTTAGAAAAAGGAAAATATAATCCAAGGCCCACTCAAGAATGATTAGCGTCACATGAAGACAAGTTAAATGATCGGGCTCGCCTTGCCATGCAGAAGTTTACCAGCCACGTTGACGATCGATTTATGGTTTGCCTTTTGGGACAAATCGGAAGGTGCCAAAAGGTCGTTTCAATAAGAAGAAAGCAAGGTCCTTCAACGCCCACAAAAGAGTAGAGTTATCGAAAATAGAGAATATCCTTAGAAGAAGATGTTATGACGTCATCAAATTTTAAAACTTATTTAATTGCTGTAGAAGTGTGAGTTTTTGCTCTCACTTTGTTCGTTTTTAATCTTTTTTTCTTCGTCGGTGCTTAGAGCGACCGTAAGTGTTAAAAATCTTTAAACGAATTTATGTATGTGTGTATACACGTACTTGCATACCTTCACTTATATCTATGTAGCAGGAACGGCTATATAAGTTTCCGTTTAACATTAGTTTCAATGGTTGCTGCGCATGAAACAGATGAAAATAGAAAACGCGTAAGAGTAAAATATTTAATGTCTAAGTGCATATAAAATATTACAAGAAAAATTTTAATTTAAATATTCGCAATTATGAGCAACAAGGAATAAAGCTGTAGAGTGTCACATATACTATGAAAAAAAAAAAAAAGTTTATCCTCATCGATCAGTGGGGGGTACAAAAGTTTTGAAACTATTCTTCCCTCCCTCTTCTCTCGCTTTCCCCTTTCTCACTGTCCCTCTTTCTCAGATCCCTTTCTTTTCCCCCTCGTTACTCTCCTTTCCCTTTCCCTCTCTCTCTCTCTCTCTCTCTGTTTTCCCCACCAACTCCTATATGGCTTACAAGAAATCTGTCTACTTATTATGTGCCAAAATTAGTTGTAGTTATAGCCGCATGCGTTATTATAACGCATTTATTTTAAATGAAATCGAAGAAATAACACTTCTCTAGTACCCAGAACAGAACGTTTCTTAAGAGCTTTATACATGTCAGGTTTAAGGATCCTATTGTTTTGTGTTCATTGATTGAGTACAAAAAACAAGATGGACGGATGGACAGACAAGCTTAAGTTTAGCTTCACTTTTTGATTTCGTTCGGTAGAATAAAGGTTGGGTGAAGGTTGCATACAGCCGCACACACCTACTCTTAGTACTCTTGTACCACAAGCGCTGTCAAAATCAATAGTTTGATCAATAACTATAATAATTCATTAATTTTGAAAGTGAGGCAAGTCCATTTAGTTATAAACAAATCTTAATTTTGCACTATAAACACTATTGGATAATATAATATTTACACCATTCAATTATGGATATGCAAAAACTATGTCCATTAGTGTTTATCAATGCTTTTACATTTTTTTTTTTTTTTAAATACAAACCTTTAAATACCTCGCAATAACAAATAAGTGAATGTATTATATACAGACATATATGACATAATGTACATATAATGACTTTTCAAAATAAGGCGTTATATGGGAAGTGTTTGTAAAAGTGATCCGATCCGAATGATTTTCAATAGGGTTTGTCCTTGGACGAAAATATGTCGATGTATCAAATTTCATTAAAATATCTCAAAAATTGTGAAATGAGCGCAAGGAAACAAGACGGACAGGCGGATAGACAATTTTAGATCGACCCAGAAAGTGATTTTGATTCGATTGGTAAAACAAAAGGTGAGTCTATATCAAATTCTTCTGGGTGTCGCAAGTAACTGCATAAATTTAGACAAGAAAACAAAGCAGACAGATGGATAGACAAGCTTATATGGATCCAGAAAGTGATTTTGAATCGATTGATACAATAAAATGTGAACCTATATCAAATCATTCTGTGTGTCGTAGACGTCTTCATAGATTTACACAAGGAAACAAGGCGGACAGAGGGACAGACAAGCTTAGATCGATCAGAGAAATAAACGACGGGCCTATCTCAAGGTCTTCTTTAATATATCCCTGTACCACAAGGAGCCCAGGGCATAAAGATGGACTTGCCTTACTTCACGACAGGCTGCTCATATTATGACGAACAATTATGATGAACAATTACATCAAGTGATGTTTATTATCGATCTTGCTAGAGAAATTTTTTAAACTCAGTATTATAGTCAAAAATCCGTGTTGGGTGCTGGTACTTCCGGCTAAGAACATTTATTTCTCACAAAATTCTTTATCGGATTAAAATATCATTGCATTGATTCATGATTTTTCTATGAATTTTTGTTTTTGTTTTTATTTTTTTTTTCTCATTAATTCTTAAATATTGCACATATTTAATAGTGCGAGGGAAAGGGAGAGGGGGGAAGAAGAACGAGAGGTGGAAACAAACATCCAACATCTGTCACAATTAATTCGAACGTAAGGAACATATGCTATGGATTAATCGAGGCGCGCTTTACATCAAAGCGCATTTAATTTCATTGTTGCATTTAAAAGAACACAACACACACACTGCTATCATATAATGACAATAACAACGGGTTATAATAAATTTAATTAACGAAAGAGTTTGAGGTGTTGTAGTAGCGGAAAGAAAAATGCATTCAACAACAACAACAACAACAACAACAACAAATTGTTTTATAAATAATTAGTTTTATTAAATTGATTTTCAATTAAAATCGTATGAATTGACAAACGATCACAGGTGCTCACACTCCTAAGCCATTAGCTGTTGGCATCTATCTAAAGGCCTTAGAACAATATTATGTAAGCTAATTATGGAGGCATTTACTGTTTTCTAATTTGTTTTTATTTTTTATACATATTAGTTAAGATTTTAATTTATGGAATTTATCCTCTTTTTTTCTTTTATTGCAGATCAATTTGACGATGATAAGAATGAGGATAAAATAGAAAAGCAAATTGAAACAATCGAATACATAGACAAGTAAGTAGAAAAGTATTAAAATCCTTGCATTTTTTTCTCTTTTTCCCTTTTTTTTTTTAAACCTTCTATTGCATACTTCTTTTAATTGGAATTTACAATAAATAATAAAATCTTATATGTAATTTAAGCCTATTCAGTAAGCCTTGCCTGAGTTCACCTTTCAAGTAAAAGAAAAAATCTTTTCAATTTTGTAAGAATTGTGAACAAATTGTCAAGAATCTAGTATATAGCAAATTGAGGGTAAATCAAAGCCAAGGTTGGCCTAGCTCGACTATTAAATACCCTACACCATATTGTCAAACACAGTTATATTATATATTTTTCTCATAGAAGGCAAAGATTATATCCTTTTTATACCTATCACTGTAAGTCGGACGTATACTCATTTTGTTTTTTTTTCCAAAACGTATGTAACCCCCAAAAGGAATCTTCAGAGACCCTACAAACTATATATCTATTCTTGATCAGCGTGAAATTCTAAACTGATTTAGCCATGTCTGTCCGTCTGTCTGGTCTTTGTTGTTGGCCCTCTTCTGGTCGTAAAAATGAAGACACCGATTTAAAATTGAGGAGAAAAGCTGGAAGTTTCTGCTCGCAGGATGGTATTGAAAATGGGCCAAATTCGTCAGAGCAGAAGTCCGCAGTGGAGCGTGAACTTAACGCTACAAAATTTTTTTTAACATAAATTTTTGGATTTTTGCTCGCTACTCGAAAGTTATTAAAGCTATCCTGAAACTATCCACATTTGCTTTACGAGCCACTTTACTCTCTAGGTCCAGAAATGGAATCAGTCGGCCCTGTCCACACAAAGTTACGACCAATTAAATCTATTTTTTTTCACTTTTTTGAGGTTTAATGCTTATATGTCATAAGGCAAACGAGACAAAACGCTTAAAACTACGTTGGACACTCCTCAAATTAAGATATAGTGTCTGCCTAAAATTAGGTTAATTTTAAAATGAATATGATCGACACCGCGGTTAATTTTTTCTTAATAATACCAGCGATAAGGGTAACAAATAAAAGAACTTGGAGAGAAGCATGCGAAAAGCATAGTGGTGGGTATGCGAGATTCGACCCCCACCGAATATAACTTTCTTACTTGCTTATCTAAGAACTTGCTATTAAGGAATTGTGTATCTTTTCAAGAATGCTTGTGCCCATGATGTTCAAAAATTGAGGTACCTGATCAAAAGTTAGCATAGTCAATTTCCAACATTAAAATGTGCGAACAGAAAAATTTTCGTGGAAATCCTTATATAGGGTAGCATCCAAAAATAGGTGGACGTAGTCCAAATATTGTAGAGTTCGTTTTTATATCAAGTACCAATTACCGGTTAATTTTTATGTATATGACATATGAAAATTTCGACTTTTCTAAATTTTGAAAATTTTGAAAATTGCAATTTTCTTCCCTATAAAGACTTTTCAAATTAAATCCTTATATGGGGAATGGTCGAATAAGTGGGCCAATCTGAACCATTTTGAATAGCGTTAGGCTTTTGGGTTAAAGCACGTCACTGCATCAAAGTTAATCAAAATATCTCGAAAATTTGGGTTCAACATACGAAAACTAGGCAGGGCTTACAAGCTTAAATCGGTTCAAAAAGTAACCCGCAATCGGTCCATATAATAAAAGTTGAATCTACCTTAATTCCTTCTGGGTGGTGTAGGATATAATGAAAAAGTTCATCTTATATTAACTAAATGTCAATAAGACAAAAAAAAAAGTAAGAAATTTATATTCGACTGGGGTCGAATCTCGCTTACCCACCACCTGTAGCTTTATTTTTTACAAGGTGTATGGGATAAAATTTATCTTTTATCTTTTACTTCATTAAAAGGCCTCGTTAAGAATAATTACTCTATCCTAAATTATTAAAATGTATATAGTGACTTTTCAATCGATATTTACTACGATTGTTGTATAGATCGTCCTTTTTTTCTTTGGACACCATTTCGACTACAAATGAGGATTTTTTTTTTTTTTTACATAGATTGCGTGCCACATATCAGGTTTTCGTGTCAAGTTTTGCACTGGTGATATGTTACAATAGTGGGCGGACAGATGGACCGACAATTGCTATTCATATACATTTTGTATTATTTCGGATGTGTATCCCTGACAAATCTAGTCCATTATTTCCGTTATACATAAATACATAGCCCTGTAGATGAAGATATTAACATTTTCTATGTAATCTAAAAAAAAGAAAAAAGTTTCAATGACAATTGTCTGCGATGTTAAAATAAAAAGCAATATCATTTATGTCTTACACGAAGCAAAAGAAAACGAAATCGTTACAGAAATAAAAACTTGCACAATATTTAAATAGCTTTTGTTTTTTATTTCGAATTTGCTTGCAAAACGAAATTTTGTAAAGATTATTTTCAAAAGCAATAGTGGTGCTGGGGCGGGTCTGATACTGACAGATATTACAAAAAAAAAAA
>CCAG010018698.1:0-36612 GCA_001077435.1 Glossina morsitans morsitans | reverse complement strand
TGAAAATGATAAACTAATGTGAAGCTGAACAACAAAGAATGCAAGCATCCAATTCTATAACGTAATGATTAACTTAGTTAAAAAATTACTTTAGAATTTTCATTTAGTTCTTTAAGGATATAGTTATGCAAAACATGCAAAACCTCTTTGTTTCTCAGTAGGGACAGCTTAAAGAGTAAAGTAATGGTTTTTCTTTTATATTCCAAGAGGTGGTCGAACTCATTTCTCATTTATTTCAGTTTGATATAAAACCCAAGGTTTTTTCTATGATCTCTTCGAGTTGTTGATAGGAGAGAGAGCAGAATTGCTTTCAATAAATGGCAACGCTTTTTAAATGAACATGACAATAAGAATACGAAATTAATCACATGTTCACAGTTTTCTGTTAAGCATAAAACTTGGCGTGAGATCTCTGTTAAATATACCAAGTTTGAAAGGCGTTATATACATTTTAACATGGAATCTTTGTTAAACAAAATTTCACGTGCAATCTCTGTTAAATGTATCAAATTAACTTTTGGTAAAAATTAAAATCTAATTTAGATCTATGATAAATATTAAAATCTACTTAAAGCATTTGAAGGAATAGGGATAAAAGAAATAAATAAATTGGATATAATCAAAAACAGAATTTTATATAAAAAAAAGGTAAGAAAGTTATGGTCGTTATGCATCGAATGTTGAATGCCCAACAAATCTACTGCTCTGTCTATCAGAAGTGAATGCAAAGGAAACATATCGCTTCAGAAAAAAATTCATTAGATAAGAAGATGATATAATGTCCTCAGCGGATTCCCGGTCTTATGTGCAAACGCCAATAGCCAATTTTGACAATTTGACAGCCTTGCAAAAATTTACATCATGCCATGAATTATTATCACAGGCTGATGAGTGAATTGATAGTAATTAATTGACTGCTCACCTCCCTAGACGTGGCAATGTTACGTGTATTATTAACATTATGGAATCAAGTGTTTTTACCATAACAATTTTTAAACTAAATTTCATTTAGAATTTGGTTTGTTCTAGATGTCGACGTGAAAAAGTATAGGTTTTCTATCATTTTTCTGTTAAGAAAGTAACTCTGCTGGTACATACATTTCACCATTATCACCCAAAACTGGGTCACATAATACGCGAGAAACATATTAATTAACATTATTACTTGGTAGCATGGGACCCAAACGCTGAAGTATCAATGTACACAACGGCTAAAGACGATGATTCTGGCCTTTCTCTATATGAAGTAAGAATTTTCCATAGTGTATTCTTGAGTTATTTAGTGTATACACACACTAATCATGAACACGCAAAATTGCATTTTCAACATTCATTACATTTGTTGTTCGATTTGAAGAAATCTGCGAAGAAGCCCATCAAACACCTCTAGACGTTTTGGTTTCAACGGTCTGAACGTGGTGACTTCGATGTCAATGACAAAAAAAGCCCAAAAGGGTCGAAGAATTTCGAAGACAATGAATTGCAAAAGCTAATGGGCGAAAACCCAGCTGAAACTCTCAAAAACCTTTCGAACAGCTTAACGGCGAATGAATCTACTGTTTCTAGACGTTTACAAGCGATGAGAGAGATGCAAAAGGAGGGAGTGTGGCTACCATACGAATTTACTGAAAATGAAAATGACTGCCGATGAAAAGTGGTTATACTACGAAAGTGCCAAGTGCAAAAAATCGTGGGTAAATCCAGGAGAGTCGTCCAAATCGACACCGAGGCGGAATATTCAAGGCCACAAAGAGTTGCTGTGCGTATGGTGAGACCAGCAAGGTGTAGTGTATTGCGAGCAGCTAAAACCGAATGAAACTGTTACTGCAGGTGTATACCGACGTCAAGTTGAACGATGCATTGTTGCAAAACAAACCAACAATAGCGGCTAACAGCTGGCGCACCCAACGATCGAAAGAGAAATTTCAAGACTATGTGCTGGCACTGCACGACCTGATGCGCCATATCATATTGACAGAAGAACAAAAATTAGAACACATCTATGCGAATGCGCAACCCGATTACATGGCGCCGAGATTTCACCAATTTAGACGAACTAACGGAACTCGCCAGCGACTTTGAGGCGATTCCAACGGGCAACGTGCCGCATCAAGCCCCGTGAAACACACCGAGAATATCAGACATTTGCCCGCCGGCGTGATCTGCCGAACAAAAGGGAGTGGGCACCGAACCCAATGCCGCAAAAAAAGCGAATAAATGCGATCACGGCATGCCGGCGATGTGCCCAGAGCGGACACCACCAGTTTAATTGTTCGAACCAACAGGTCTTACACTGCTGTATGTGCGTCCGACGAGGCGTACGAACCACAAACTGCTGCCGACAGCGAGACGTATCCGCCTTGTGAACGGTAATGGAAAATAACAGTTAGCTGCTTTTAGCGAAAATTCAAAGCAATTTTACAAGTGCACAAATAAGTTGTACAAAGTGAACAATGTGTTGTAGATGTGCCCCTTGAAAAGCTTAGGTCATTTTTAAAATCTTTTGGAAACTTATAAGCGATATCTTACTTTTCGCTAACGGGAGAATGTTTACCACGGATATTACGCAGATGGGTAGATGAACAGGGGGATATGCTTAGGTGCAGTCCGAATTTGATACCGGACATGAATTTATATACATTATGGAGTTATGGAAGTTTGTTTCTGCTCATTATAAAGGTATTGGGAAAAACGTTAAATTGAGACACACTACAGTGTTGAATAGGCATGGCCATGGAATAATAATAATAAGTTTTCATTGCATTGTATTGTAGGGTAACGAGCCCAACAGTATGTTAAATTATATTATTAGAGGAACACTTTACTTGAGGCAGCGGCTCAGGAGGTCAGTCAGTTAATA
Organism: Glossina morsitans morsitans; assembly: GCA_001077435.1. Taxonomy (NCBI): domain Eukaryota; kingdom Metazoa; phylum Arthropoda; class Insecta; order Diptera; family Glossinidae; genus Glossina; species Glossina morsitans. The sequence continues at coordinate 33,752 of CCAG010018698.1, read as the reverse complement.
AAACTTCGAATTGTGTACTTCTACGCCATATATCCACCAATTTAGTTTTGAATTAATGTACTCTATCATAATATAATATCCTTGAAAAAAATCCTTGAAATATCATAAAATCATATTTTCATGACTCTGATAAAAAAAAATAAATTTTTTATTTCCAGGCAGTGCAAAAGAAAAAAACAATATTTATTGAACACTTGCATTTACTCGACCATATTTGTTGTTGTTATATTAGCCACTGCATAGAATTTTAAAAGTTGGAATCAGTTGTTTTCTTTTTTTGTTGTTTTATCAAACTGAAATAGAAATGAGAAATCAGTTCGACCACCTGTTGGAAATAAAAGAAAAAATTTTGGGTGTTGCGTCAAAATTTTTTATCAAACTGAAATACAAATGAGGAATCAGTTCGACCACCTGTTGGAATATAAAAGAAAGAATTTTGGGCTTTACGTCAAACTCAAATAGAAATTTTGGATATATGGTTCTGCTGCAGCTGTTGTACTTTGTAAGGTTTACTTTGATATGGAAATACAGAGGTCGGGTGCGCAAAACAAAAAAAAACAAAGAAAAAAATCCCAAGGGAAGAGCAAGAGCAATTGTGAAATCAGAAAACGTGAAATTGAACTAAATATCCTGTGCGGAATGCAATTAAATGTTTGATTATTTCCCTACATACCGTGAACGTGTGGATACAGCTCACGGGCAAGAAACAATGGAAGTGTCCTTTGTGCGGAAAAGTCTTAACTTCTGCATCTCGCCTTTAACAACACGTGGAAAGTCATTTAGAAAACAAACGCGAATGAAGAGTTCGATTGCTTTGAAGAATATCATCAAGAATTAAATTCGACGCATGACCAACTTGATAACTTGAAAGAATGGAAATGTCCTTCATAGCCTCCGTCTATCGACTGTAACAACAGTGAAGAAGTCATGTGCCGCGAGAACCTAAAATGTTACCCGGTTCAAAATATGGAGCTTATTTTCCAACAAATGATTGCTTAATTGCGCCTTATGTCGGCTTATGGCAGGCTAATGTAAAAAGTGTGATCCACTTTCTATAAGAACAGCCCTTGCACCAAGCCAAGTCAATGAACAGAAAAATCCCTGACAGACATGCTTAAATATGCTCAAAATGGGGTTCAAGTGATAGCTCTCCATTGCTAATAATGAACTTAGTGTAAACTCTTCGATTTTTCTTAGTATGAACCCTTCAATTTTTCTGAACGAGTTTACTTTCACTTTCAGTGCTTGCAGTTCTTTATTCTTTTTATATTTGTTTTCTTTTTTCTCGCTTTTTACATTATTGTATTTATACATATTTATATATATTTATATTAATTTTACTTGGGTGTATTTACATAGATACTGATGCAGGCTCGTAGCCTGCTTTGTGACCGAACGGGAATATATCTTTTCTTCCATAGTGCCCGAAAAGTAAAATATGCAAATGAAGCATTTAGAGAAGAATGATTATATTACAAGAATTACATTATTATTTATATACAAGAATTATATTCGCCTTCGAGCGAATCTCGGGTACCCACTGCCACAGGCACATAAAATAGGCGGATGTACACTTTTATCATCTATCATTTAGGATTATTGTAAACGGTCGGTTTAAAGATATTACTTATAGAACAAATAATCGTGCACAATTTCAAATCAATGTCGACGTTGAGTTTTAAATAATTAAAACTAATATACAAAAGATTTTGTATCGAGTCTTTTCAAAATAGTTTGTGTATAAAAATCTTTTTTAGAAACAGCGTTTGTACTTGGGCCATTTTGTTTTCTATACGGAGCTGTGGGATCAATTCGAGAATAAAAACCTAAATTTCGTCTTTACTCCTTGAATCCTCGAAACCCAACGGTAATTTAAACATTAAACCGGTCAAAATGACTCAGAATCTCGAACAAATTGGGAATGTGTAGACCTAATAGAATTTCTTAGTTCTAAGAATTAAAAAGGACATGCTTTGGTAGTAGATACAAAAATTTATATTTACGCATAAATTCCTTTGTAGAGTCTACCATAGCTAATAAACGATAAATGTAGCAATTACGTTTCTGTCCAGAACGAAACATCCAAAATATATTTTGCTGATAATTTGAAGGATTACATATCTGGCATAATCACCTGGTTGACACCTATTAAATTGATACCTTGGCCACCAGCTTTGGCCGAAATCAAAAATACTCGCGCTTGTTTATTGAAAACGTTATTAAAGACGTTAATCATTTCATGACAGATGGTTTTCGGTGTTTTGCCATCTAATCTGTAATAGTCTTCGCCCAATTCGGGTTGACATCAGTGGGTATGCAATTAAATAAATTTTCAGGTTAAAATATTCTCGTACATCTATTTTAATAGAGAAACTTACTTAATTCCTTTAAAACTAAAAATTTAAAACTTGGGGATCTTTTTCAGTAATTTTCTTAAAGAAATGCTCCACTACATTCAAAACAGCCACAAATGGTGAAAATATTAAACTGCAAGTATGTATTTAAGAAATTGTTCATAACATTATTTTTGTTGTGCTCCTCGTACCATTTTTCTCCTTTTTCCTCATGCATTTGTATAATATTGAACACGGTCTGTAGTTTACTGCTGGCCATTACCGATTCTAAACCTTTTTCACTTAATAAATGCCTTCGCCAATCATTAATTACTGGCATTTGACCTGTCTGGCTATCGTATATGTCATCGGATTGGTCATCGTCAGATTGATTTTTAATTTTTAAATCTTTCTCTCGATCCTTCTTATTCTTTTGCTGTACAAATTCAGAAGAAATATAAGAAAAGTTTTTAAAACAATATTTTTGAAGAAAGTTAAATTTACATTAACTGCACTTCTCCATCTCTGCATTTCTCTGCATCTCCTTTAACACCTTGGGATGAGTCCAAATCTACAAATAACGTTTATTAGAAAAGCGTTGAGAAAGGGAAATTTTCTACAAATAGTAATATCTAACATGTTTATAAAATCTCATTAAAATGATTGGAATGGATATGCAGGAAATCCCGAAATATACAAGCACATGAGCACTTTAAGTTCACGTCGAGTAAAACTTGGAAAGATTTAATTTTATATAAAATTCAAATATTTTCCAGATGGTTAAAAACGCAAGACCTTGAAAACGATAGAACATGTTAAGTCGGATAGCGTAATTTAAGGAATGGTCGCGGAACTTAAAAACCTCCAGATCTGCGGTAGAAAGAAACAAAATGAACGTGGGTTTTTGCTTATGTAACGTGCAAAATTTTTTTAGCATGGACAGACGTGATTCTTTGCCACATGAGATTAAAGCTCTTTTAGATGATTGCAAGATTAAAATATTTCGTTACATGTTAAATATAAATGCAAATAAAGCGCAAGCGCATGTTTTTGCAAGTGGTGGTTGCATAAAATGCGATACTTGCGGTCGGAGACTGTGCTAGAATGTGAAGGCAGTATTCCAACCGATTTAATGGATCAACATTATTTCTATGTAAAAGATACGGAGCGTGCTAATAGAAGAGGCATCCTTACTTTTACTAACAAAGCATGGCACGAGGATGTCATCAAGAGAATGCCCTCACACATGTTCGAAGCTATAACATAAATAAATATTTAATAGATAAATAATAATAATGTGTACAAAGACGAATCAGATGTCACTTTAAGTGTACACCATAGTCTTATAGCAGTGAAAGTTCAAATCAAAAGCTGAAATTTGACGTACAAGTGGTGTAGGGTGTAGACGGCTGTTTAAGAGCGGTACCTAAATAGAGAAAAAGACGGCCGTGTTTCCTTGGCTATAAGGTTTGAAATCGTTCCAGATAATATTTATTTTTTATTTATTTATTTTATGGGTTTTTGAAACTTACTCCCAATTCACTGATTTGCAAAGCTAGTTTATACCCAATTATAACGATAATAGCAAATAAAGAGAGCTTTAATTTAGTTACTATTTATAACGGTTTATTCTCGAACAATATAAGCTTAATAACAATGACAAAGCAATTAATCTTTTCAGATTTAACTGCTTATAGAATGTAAAAGTTATATATTTAGTATGGGAGATCGATCCACAGTGGAGGTTGTAGTTTTTGCAAAATCCTAAATTACAAAATTTTTTTTTTATTTCTTTTACGGACTGTTACGAAAGAGATTACAAAATATAAAACAACAATTGCTGCGCTACAGCGATGAATATCTTAAAATATGATCCGTTGTGCAAATCTAAAATAGTTTTATGTTATAAAGCGTTAAAAATACACATCAAATAAAAGGAAATTAGGGGCAATATTGAGTCTGATAACGCCGAATTGCATAAAGCAATTAATTATTGATCTCTTGAGAACCGGCAACACATAAACAGATATTATTAGTTACTTAGCAGGGGCTCCTGATCGCTGGCGTATTCATTCGTACTACCAGCATTGTCTCCAGCATTTGTTAAAGTTGCAGCCGCAGCGCTGTGCACAAAAAAAGTAAATAAATAAAAGCAAAAAATAAAAAATTTATGAATATAAGTTTATTTAATATAAGTACTTTTAATATGATTTCTTTAGAATTTGACATACATTGCGTTTGCGTATTCAACCCTCTGGGCAGGTGTCATGTTGAGATTTCCTTTAGTTTTACGATCGTAAACATATATTACAGTAGTGGCGAGAAAGGCGACTAAATATTTGAAATAAGTTTTAGATGGAGTATGTACCATAAGTTGACGATACTTACTTGTCAGCCAACCCAAATAAAATAATTCCAGCCATATATAATCGCCATGGCTTTTATCGACAATTAAGCCAGACAATATTGTTACAACAGCTAAACCTAAATTCTGTACAGATTGGCAACTAAAATAAAAAGAGAATAATCAATGAGCACGTACTAGAACAATATTTTACACTTACAATCCATAAGCAGTGCCTAACTGATATTCCGGTATAATTAAAGCTACTAAGGGCCATAGGCTAGCGGCTAGCATCGAATAAGAAAGCCCCATGAGAGTCATACCCACGTATGGATTCAGCATTGTAAAGGCCAATAGCGAGTGGGCGCCCATAGTTGCAGAGGTGGCTACAAATATCCAGCCTACATTGCGGCCAGTCTTATCAATAATAAAACCAAATAAAGGAGATGCAATCGCAGATATCAAATATAGAATGGAGTTAACACTATTGGCTTCCTCAGGCGACAAATTGAATTTTTCCATAAAAAATCCTCTGAAGGGACAATAATAAATAAAACTCAATCATTGCAGAACACACACGTGTGTCAACTTACTTGCCCAATGCAATAAAAGGAAAAATGCATACATAATAGGCTACACAAATTACAGATACCATCCAGAAGGTTATTTTAAATGTGGTGATATCACTTAGCTTAGCTATTTCGCCGCCGGGATTGAGATTGCGATGCAATATGCGTTCCGCTCGTTTATCCATCCATCCTTAGAGGTTATTTATGTTAATGAAATTCAAAATTCTATACACATTTTCACTTACCTAATATTAAAGCACATAATAGCGACAAAACACATGTGCCTGCTGCTAAAAGTAACACAACCCCGATCGTATTATGCGGATAATACGTTTTTACATAATTATATATGGGCTGCATAACCCAGAAATTTACGGTGCTGCCCAAACGTGCTACGGACAATTGCAAACCGAACACCATATTAAGTTCTTTACCTTTGAACCATAGCACGGCATAATTATTTTGAGCCACCGCTAGAGACTCTGCTCCGATACCAAATATAAAACGGCCTACGATCATAAGCCAAAAGGTCTTCAGAATTCCACCGCTAGCAAAGAGTAATTGCCCGACGAGTAAAATAAATAAATAGATGACAGTCCCTAAACGTATGCCAAACACGCGATCAATTAGGAAGCCGCCCAAGAAACATAGCACAACATTGGGCCATGAATATATTGAATAAATTAATGTGAACTGCGTCGTAGTGATGTTTAATTCTTTTTTAAAAACGTCTTGCAAAGCGCCGGGATTATCATAGCAGAAATATGAACCTATAATAAGAGAAAGATCAAAATGTTAGCGAATATGAAAAATCCTTTTCTTGAAATCGTTTCAGTTACTAGAAAGGTATTTTTCTTAGCTTCCCTTTATAGCTTGGATCGCACTAAAAGTTTTTAGTCTAAAGAAATTAATCTTTTTGAAGTGCATTTTTCTTTTTAATTTAATAAAGTGTTTTTATATCCACCACACCAACGGATGGAGGTATACTCAGTTTATCTTGATGTTTATAATATCCAAAAGGAAGACAGACAGTTTATAAAGTCCATATACTCTTGATCAGAGCGAAATTCTGAATCGACTAAGCTATGTCTGTTTGCCTGTGTGTCTTTGGGGCGTGTTGCTGACGCTTTTCTGGAGGCTAAAACGAAGATATCGACTTCAAATTTGGTAGAAACGTTGAAAGTTTCCACACGCAGGTTGGTATTGAAAATAGGCCAAATCGGTTAGAGCATAAACCCGCAGCGAAGCGTAAAGTGAACGCAACTACCTTTTTCCAAGCAAAATTTTTGGGTTTTTGTTCATTACTTAGAAATTATGAAAGAAGATTTTCTACATTTACTCTACGAAAAACTACTATTTACGTGCAAAAACGGAAAAGTCAGCCAGGCCCACACAAATTTATAAGTGATTAAATTTTCTTTTTTTTAATACTTGAGGTTTTATGCTTATTAATCGTAAGGTAGACGTTTAAAAATGCGCTGATTCTAAAATAAATACGTTCACCCCGACCTGATGAGTTAATTTTTTCTTAATAATGCTATCGCTATGGGTATCAAATAAAAGGAGTTGAAGACTAGAAGGCGACAAGGTAAGTGTGTCAACTGTAAATTAATTATTGTGGGCGTCACGATATAGCGGATTAATCTTTCTTAACAATACCTTCTAGTGAAATAATATTTAAACCCACCGAATTTTTTTGTAACCATAAATAAAAGCATGGTAAAGGTTGCAATGCGATATTCGGCCACAGCCGAATCTGATTTTCTTAATTGTTTCTTTTCGATTCATTTAAAGCTTGCCCTTGAATACTTTTTCAAATTTCGAAATATACCTCAGGCACGTAACTTCAGAAATAAATGAAGTTTCAGAAAACTTGAAAATGGGAAAGCAAACTTAAATACTTTCACTTCTGTGCCTGCATTTTATAAGGTACGAGAACGTTATTGTAAGAACAAATTTTGGCAACCCTGCGCGCGCGTTGTAGTCACGTTTTAATTTTTTGCAAGAAATATTTCAATTTCTTAGTGTATTTCCTAGTTTTTTTTTGCTTTATTCGAGTCTAAATTATAAAAATCTTTAAAAGAATGAAATGTGTAATTGAATCTATATGAAATATATTAATCTTTTACGTGAAATTCAATTTAGTTTTGTGGAATCAACAATTGGAGCTCTTGGTAGAAATCTCTCTTTTTTCTGTTAATCTGTGTTTACAGTTTGTTTTGTTTTCGCTCTATATTTACAGTGTCAACGAAAGTGGGAAGTTCCGTTTAGTTTGCTGACAATTTTTGTATCGTGGAACCTTTTAGTTTTTTGTTCTTTTTTTTCTTCGCAATCTCCTTCTGTCGCGTTTCACTGGTTTGGTTATTTACACCACGTCGTGTGAAAACAGGCCCAAAATCTGAACGATTCATTTCGTGCTGGCTCTGCGAATGTTTTTGCCATGCAAAGTGTGCTGCTATAAATGGCCGTGCATCAGATGCAGTTCTGGATCTCTCAAAAGAATTACCATGGTCATGTCTTGACTGTAGGAAGCGGGACATTGATTTCTATAAACTCTTCACGGAGACGAAAAATAGTTTCTCAAATTTGAGCAAAAATCCCGACATTGAGTTTATTGCTATTCGAGCGAAAATTCCTAATAAACAGCTATGCTTCTTCCCACATATTGTATAGAGGCTTTTAAAATAATTAGTATAAGATTTACTATTAAGATTTACTTGAATTCGACTGTTAATTTGGCTTAGTTGAATTTCGTGTATAAGTAGATAAATAAATAAATAAATAAACCCCTTGATCCACTCCCGAAACATGTTTTTTGCCATACTGATATACAAGAATGCCAAGAGTATGTTCCTTGCTCCCCTGTCTTTGCCTCATAAAATGTCAGGAAGGTTATAAAGAGTAAATCAGAAAGTTATGCACCCTTTGCGGCAAATTCTTGATATCTAATGATGGATTAAATCGGCCTAGTTGTCGATGGCACCTCTTGATACATTGACCTTTTAGAACACCATAGGAAATATCAAGTTTTAATTCGAAATTGTCTGTAATTGTCTGTAAGATTCCAAATTCATTTCTTTGCTTTTGAAATTTCTTTCACATATGATATGTACTAGTGGGATTTACGAAGAAATGACAATCCTAGCATATTCTCCGTGAATCCATTCATAGTCTGACACCGTCTATAAATAAAAGGGATTTTAATTGTTCTTGCCAATACGTTGGAAAATAAGCGCGTATTAATCATTGTATAATTTAGAGGTGGGCATAAAGAAAGTCAATCGCTGCCTTACATAGATTTCATATTTTTTGTGGGAGCCATAAGACGAATTTTTCTTCTCTTTCTTCTCTCAGGATAATGTTACTTTTCTTTCGATAATTTGAATGGCTTTCTGAAAACCAAACTCATCCTCCGCATAACATATTTGAACCAATTCGGTCCAATGCACAACTGTCAACTTTAAATGCTTTCAGCGCTTGGATGCTCTTTTTGCAAGCACTAAAAACAAGTGCTTCTTAAGGCTGTTAACACGGATATATACTTATTCACAAATGAGTGCTAATCTACAATATATTTTCATCGTCGCTGAACTATATATTGCATACTATGTTTGCATATATATGCGAGAAAGATCAGAAAATTTCATCTTTTGACGTCAATATGGAATTAAATATTTAACAAACAACAGTCTTGAATGAAAGGTAGACCATATAAAATAATGTGAAGTTGCGCATAAAATGGCAAAGCTGAGATTGACGTCATGTAATGTAATCTGGGATAGATTGAAAGGGAACTGTCCATCATGAGTTGTTGTAACTTAGCAAGTTCGGCTTTCAACAACTAATGTGATTAAAGCCCAAAATTGAGGAAAACCGTTCAGAATTAATCAGTCGTCATCATCCTATGCTAGAATGCATACAATGTTAATAGCTCGGTAAAAATCGAGATGGCTTAATTCGGCTACCATTTGCCTTGCTTTCTGCAAAACTAGGTCATTGGAGTAAAAGCAGTCTGTGAAAATTCAGATGTGGGTTTCAAATTCCCGAAATTCTGCATTGATGCATCGGAAAACTGGCATAACGTCGTCAACCAAAATGGCACATAATTAAAATTTAAGAAAAATATGCGTGAATTTTAGAGGAAAAACGGCCTGGCACTGCAATAATAAGCGTAATCCTTTAGGCAGCGCATTTTGGATGGCAGGTTGTATTCCTCTTTTTTATTAACAAACAGCAGTTTACAAATGCAGCTTACGCATCCAAAAACCTAAGCATTCCTATGCGCGTTCCTTTTTTCATGATTACCTAATTACTAATGATAGTGTTTAAGATGATTCATCAAAACTGAACGCAATAATAAGAGCACGGCACTTTTAGAAATATTAAAAATGATAACGAACTTATACAGAATTCTTATTCGTTTTCTATAAAATAAGGCATTACTATAAAATAAGGCATATACTGTATAATAAAGAATATACTTTAACTTTATTACTATCTGCACGCCTTTACTCTTTATCGAGATGTTAACATCTCGCCATTTACTGTGCAGTAAAAATTTCTACATAAGTCATTACATATTCATGGGGTTTGCAGGCTTTCAACTTAGTTTCCATCTACTTTTAAATAATCTCATTGTCCTCATCAATGCCTTATCAGATCGTTGGACGAAATGTTCCGTGAAACGTTCTTTCTCATCATCATTTTTGTACAGGGTCACCCAAGTAAATTTTATTAATTAGGAGTCTATTTAGCAGAATATTATAGTTTAAGATGCAGAATACCCAACATTCATATTTCACATCATTCTGCAATACCTGATAACTTTAAAGAATGTTCTATTCCGATTTCGAAATTGATGTCTTTCACACAGAATTAGTAATTATTAGTGAACGTGTACGAATTTATCGCATTGAATAAACATTAAGGGAAGGATAGGGAAGTTTGAATTTAAGCGCTTTCTTGTCTGTTATTGAACTGTAATTTATCTAACGCATTTATAATTAGTTGCAATACGATGTAATAAAAAATAATAATAATAATAATAACAGTAATAATAGCAAATCTAGGAAAGCATTTTTGACACCCTGTATTAAAAAATTCTTCAGCCAACAAAAAAAAAAGCAGAAAACGAGAACAATCAAAAGATTAATTTGGCGGTAAATAACAATGACATCTCTTATCATTACTGCTCTGTTTTATTAATTAATTTCTCTTTTTTACTTACCGAAACCCAGCAGGCACATAAAAATCAACGCCAAAAAACGATGGAGACTGCTTGTGGGATTACAGCAAGCTGAGGTACACCCGACAGGTTCAAAGTCCAACTCATTATCTTGAGGACCTCGTCGATTAGGTGTCTGAGCATTTTGTTCGCTTTCTATTATAGGTAAACGATCATCGGTCATGTTAAATATTTTGTTGTTGAATACCTGTAGGCGTAATATTCAAATAATGGCAATCGTTTTCAAGACTATCAACTTTACAATATTTCTTTTCACATTTATTATTAGGTTTATAAAAATGCTATTGTTCGTATGCTTGAGGGCGTTGCGTTCTGTAATAAAAACGCATTCGTAGAAAACAACATCAACTTCTACGCTGATAGCGACGTTAAACGAGATTCCGTGCTTTGTGATATAAAAACAAAACAACAAAAATGTCAATCAGGCGTTAAATGTGGACCGCATTTGTTGAGATCCGTTTTGCTTGTTACTCATTTGATTTGTCAAACTAGGATGACTTTGTTGATGTCGTCTTATCTTGGTGCTCGTATAACCAGGAAATTTCAAGTCTGCTTGACCATCTAACGTAATTATTGCTTTTGTGTTGTAGATTTTTCTCTAATTATTGAATTTTCTTTGTCTTGCAATGACGATCGAATTAATAACGATAACTTAACTGCGTGCAATGACCAAATTGCCTGGAAATGAAAACAGAAACAACTTGAAATATTATCATGTTATGTACATTTCTAATGATAAAAAATTTGAGAAGAACAATCATTTACAACTTATATTTTAATAATGAAAGATTTCTATTGGTGACTCATTCAAAAGTCTGTACGAAATATCGTACTTATGTGCAACACCATAAATTGAGATGCGAACAAATTCTAAAAGAACAATAACTGTAGAAAGTTAAAAATCATTAATTTTGGCAGTTTTTTAGCTAGCGATTAAAAAAGCGGTATTTTAGAAGCTAAAAGACTTGCCCTTAATTTTTTTCCCTGAATATGTAAAAACGAAGTGACGGTCCTATACATCATAATATATTGGGTTCTTCGGGAAGAAAGTAGTTATCCACATTTCGAAAACAAATGCGAAAGCTTTAGTAGCTTCATGAACGATACAGATATACATATATACATATGCATATATATATATATATATATATGGATTTAATGCCGCATACAGACTTTAAAGCAATACTCTCTTAACTTTTCTTTTAAATCCCATCTTTCCGATATCTGAGAATTTATGCGCACACTCACACCAATATATATATGTATATATGTATGCATTATGTATAGATGAAATGGTATAATTGAAAGATCAACATGGCTATGTAAGTGATGCATTTGTAATATTTATCGTTTCTCAGAAACCGTCCGTTGCTCTTATCTTCAATTCTATACCGGTCTTTGTAATTTGATGTAAAATATCTACATAGTTTGTACATGACCTCAGGTAGCTTTATAGAACTTTGCAGCGCGATAGCTCTTTTAAAGTGAACCGAACCTTTCGATAGTCCGAAGTCCGAGTGAATAAGCATTTGAAGCAATCATTATGTTCGGTTCTGCGGCCTTTTAACTTACAATTGTACTATCCAAGTTGAACACGTACCCAACCAATATAGTACATTCCCAATTATCACTTAATCTACATTTGTTTTTAAAAACTTTTAAAACTCGAGTTAATAGTTTTTGTAACGATGCGTAATTCTAAAAAAACAAGCCTTTTAACCCATGACAACGTTTGTGGCAATTCTAAAATATCTGCGATCTTTTTCCCGAGTGCTACCTCACACGTAGCATCTTCAAATAAAAGTTGGGGGTAACCTTTCCATCGATTATCGATTGCCTACGTATGTTGCACTCATTAAACATTTAAGAAATCAACAAGTTTTTATCATTGTGCCTACATACACATATCAGTTTTAAAAGTAATAGACACTGTAATTATTGCGATATACGGAGTACATATAATTTGCGTTTTTTATTAAAATCGCAGCACAAAGAAATTAGAAAGCAAACATTGCACACAAAGCGTACGATGCAAATAAAGAAAAATATTCGTCGATTATTTATGGTGTAAATTCATTCTCTTTTGTTTTGTCTTCAAAATATTTTTTATACTTACGAATGTTATTTTAGAGTTCTTACTTATACGTATAAAACCTATCTTCTCAGTTAAACACAACTATTTACAACATTTTTCAAAACAATACGAATCTATGGAATGTTTTCTCTTTTTATTATTTGTTTTTTTTTTTTTACTTCTTTTGTTCTTCTTTTTCCTTGCGTGTTGCCAGAAGAAAATTTCATAGACATCTCTCCATTTACTGTTTCTTATAAAAACTTTTATATAGAATTAATAATAAATTTTAATTAAAATAACTTTAAATAATAAACTTTAATAAAGAATTATTTGCTTACTTCTTCTTCTTCTTTTTGTTTACTTCTTTTACTGTTCTTTCCATGGCATACAAAGCGCTTCTAAGCACGTAAAAATTTAATACAAAGAACGCTATAACGTATTTGTAGCTTTACATCACTAATGAAAAGCAGCAAAAACAAAAAGCGTTACTTAACGGCAATTTACTTTTCTATATCGTTATATGTACAAACAAAAAAGACAACAACAAATAAATAAAGAATAAGAAATAAAGACAACTTAGGATTTAATACAACGTTTGAGTTCTTAAATTATTTATCTAATTTATGTTTATTTTACATTAATTTAAGGTTTCTTTTTAATTTAAATTCGCAATTTGTTCTATATTTAAAATGTGGATTTCAAATATAAACATTTAAGGATTTTTTTTCTTTATTCAACTGCGTCAGCGCTGTTCGTCTTCATGCTTCTTCTTTGAAACTCACTTTTTTCATTCTTGGGATTTCAACTACGTCGACTTTTTACTCTACTTCCTGTATACGTATTCTTGGAAAAATTTAAGTCACTTCAAATTCTTTTGCAAATTTTTAGGCGATATCTTCATTATCGCTAACGGGAGAATATTTACTATTACTAGTACTGTAAAATCACGCAAACAGACAGATGGACAGACGAACAAACGAACTTGATTAGGCGCATTCAAGGGTTGTAACTGACGAAGAATTTGTACACTTTATGAGGTTTTTGAAGCTCGTTTCTGCGTATTGTAAAGGTATTAAAAAAATAATTCAGTTTTGTGTGTATTTCAATTGAGTTATGCATATGGTCGTATTTCCTAAACACTTGCATTGCAACTTAACAGCAACCCTTAACAGTAACCCTTAACAGTAAGTCATTTTGCCGACGGCATTGCAACTTAACAGTAACCCTTAACAGTAACCCTTAACAGTAAGTAAGTCATAAGTTTTGCGTTGCCACTTTTTTTTCTTATTTATTACAAGCAACTCTGCGATAAATAATGCGATATCTTCGTCCTCCGATAAAAAAAATTAAGAGATTAAAATACGATTAAATAAATAAATAGAAAAATTAAATAATAAAAATAGAGAAAAAACCTTTACAAAGCGAAGATCTTATTCATTTGTGTAGATTGGCTCTTTTTTCGTGTGCTGCCATTTAACAGAATGCAATACGTTGGTGCTGCCATTTAGCAGAATGCAATATGTTGGTGCTGCCATTTAACAGAATGCAATACGTTGGTGCTGCCGTTTAGCAGAATGCAATACGTTGGCGCTGCCATTTAACAGAATGCAATACGTCGTGGCCATCTGCAACTGTTAAATATAAATGTGACCACCCTGTGTAAGTATTAGCAAACAAAGAAGAAGAATTTAATGGATATATGTTTGATAACTGAAATGTAACAAACAATTTATTTTAAAAAAAATACGGTAAGAACGAGACGGAAAATTACCATTTGTTTTATATAAATTGCATTCAGGCGGTAATGTTTTCCATTACGTAGTAGGTATGCTTGATAGGTAAGTCGTGGTGTTTGATTGATTTTTTTTGATTTATAATCTGGTGGATTATGCCTTTGAAGTTTGAAATTAATACGTTTAGATTAGACTTATTTATGTAACTCGAACAATCTTATGTAATTAATTCGTCCAATATCGTCCTATTTGAAACTTAGAATAGAATACAATAGAATTTTGTTATGATAGCAGAAAACACTGAAAATTTGAGTAAGAAATCATTTACAGTACTATTATGAACGACACAAAAATGGATTACACTGCTAAGCCGTTCAACAAATAAACAAATAATTGCAAATAAAAACTAATTTAATTTATTTATTGAACGTATTGTAATTTATATAAGTTCTTTTTGGCATTACGCAGAGAATCGTGTTTTTATTATCTTTTTTAACAGAGAAGCGTGGTAATAGAGAAAAGGAGTACTAATAGAGTATTTTGACACTATTTGAGCAAATTCTGCAGTGGAAATTTTCAAATCTACTTTAATGGCATTTGCATTAATTTATAATTATACTTTTTAATTAAAAAAGAAATGGGAGACAATAATCAATTTCACCGTGCTGATTTTACTAAAATGCCAAGAGTAACATTTCTTAAATCTATGTTTTGAAAAACACAGGAAATGACAGCCAGAGTTGCTTGTAAAAGCATCAACTACTGCGTTGTACATCCAAAAATTTGATTAATATAAATAATGTAAATTAATTGTCGCTTTTCAAACTAGCAAGGGGGCATTAAAAAGTGCTCAAAATTAAAATTGACAGAGAAATTTTTTAGGTCACGATCGATTCAGTGATGAAGTTTAAGCCCGAATTCATTTTATATTTTCCTCCTTAAGCATTCTGTATTTACGTTTGTTTTTCTCCTTTACTTGTTTTATTAAATATTTAAATTTTTGTGCGTTATTACCAAACGAAAATATCAATTTTTGTTAATAGAAATATCTTCCATGAGGTCTACTACACAGTAGTAGATCTGCTATAATTTCGAGTTCATTTACGTTTACTAAGATTGCGAACCTACTGTCCAAAATTAGGTCTCTAGTTTTTAATACACCGATTGTTGTTAAAAATAAAAGCACATGGCTATAACAGAATGGGAATTAGATGTGTAGAAGATGCTCAGATGGCTTCGCATGGAATCTTTGCCAGCATTTTCAAATCAAATGTTCCACATGCCTTGCCTAATTTTACGCTGTACTTATATTTGTCATAACATATCAAAAATCAAACCTCGGTACGTTGCAAATGGTTACTCATACGCGAATACTTATGCTGGAAGTAAAGACGTGATCTAAATAAAAGTTAATTTTTTTGCAAAACTTTATTATTCCTCACGTATTTTCGTCGTTTAATATCCATATATTCATTGTGGGAAGGAGCCTTGGAAATGGGCCTTTGCTGTCCACTCTAGATTTGTTTGTCAAACAGCCATATTGGATCAATTTTTATTATAAAGCTGTACACACACAAACAGGTCAATTCTATTCAAGTTATGTACATTTATTTCGAATGCCAAAATATTATTTTTGTACCAACTTTAGTCGAGAAATATTTTCATATATATACTTTTTCCAAAATGGGAGACGTGATAATACTAACGGTCTGGCCCAATCCAATCCTATCCAATCTAAAACATATTAAATTTCATCATATTGTATTAAAAATTGCGATCAGTAAGTTGATCAAGTTATCATACGAGTATATAAATGAACGGACGGGACGACAAATTCAAATTGATTCATAAGACGATTCAGAATGGTTCCGTACAATGAAAGATGAATTTTGTTTTAGGCATCATTTTTACAAATTTAACGTCGTGAGGGCATGTCGAGTTAACCATTACACTCATGCCAGTCCAACTATTATACATCCTACATTGTTTTGCGCAATGTCATTTAAAGGCTTATTTTTATAAAAAAGTGTACACGTAAATTTTCCAAACTTGTTTTTTATGGTACGGTTTTATCGAGAACTGTTTCAACTCCGAACCGGTATGGCTCGGTTTGACTGAACAATAATTTTCAAACACCTTGTATCGATATGAATGGTTAAAATCGTAAAAGCAATATATTTATCTACTTCCAAGAAAAAATCCTCGAATCATAAATGAGCGCACATTTCAATCTAAGTCGCCACTGCATTTCTAAGCTATACGCAATTTGTGCGCAACGGTGAAAGCGCCTTCTAATGTAGACTTTGCAAATGGTGAACATTCCAAACGTATCCACATTTGCGAATATTATCTGTTACGTGCCAAATTTCAATAACAATCACACAGGTGTTTAAAAGAAAGTGCTACACAAACCCCTACAACCAATTTTAAATAACCTAATTTAAATAACGTTCGAAGGAAATGATTCTAAATCGATTGGTTTAACCGATTGGTTGGTGATCTATCTTTATACCCCTTAGATGTTGCATACATAAGCGCAAGACAACCCGAGAGTTTTACTGGCGATGCTAAGGAGAAAAAGACGAGTTTTAAGTTTATCGAAAATTATATATTTACATTATATATATTTATTAAGCCTTGGAAAATGTCTGGTATTTTTATGTTTTAGTAGGTGCTCTGTTAAGGTTTCCTTTGGTTTTGCGATCGTAAACATAAATTACAATGTTGGCGACGAAAGCAACTAAATATTGAGAATATGTGTTATATGAAAACTCAAAATATATGTTATAAATTAGCGATACTTACTCGTGAGCCAACCTAAATAGAATACTTCCAACCATACATAATCGCCATGACTTTTATCGACAATTAAACCAGACAATATTGTTACAACAGCTAAGCCCAAATTTTGTATTGATTGGCAACTAACGTGAATAAGAAAAAAGTAATAATTAAGTAAGGATTAGAATAATATTTTGTACTTACAATCCATAAGCTGTCCCTAGTTGATACTCCGGTACAATTAAAGCTACTAAAGGCCATAGACTGGACGCCAATATCGAGTAAGAAAGGCCCATGATAACCATACCCACATAGGGAGTTAACATTGTAAAGGTCAATAGCGAATGAGCGCCCATAGTCGAGGAGATGGCTAGAAATATCCAATCCACGTTATGGCCGGTTTTATCAATAATAAAGCCAAATAAAGGAGATGCAACGGCGGATATCAAATATAGAATGGAGTTGACGTTGTTGGCTTCCTCAGGCGGTAAATTGAATTTTTCCATAAAAAACCCTCTAAAAAATATCGAAAAATATGAAATTCAAACATTATAGAGTAGATCGATTCGAGCATTCCAGCTTACTTGCCCAACGCTATAAAGGGAAAAATGCTGACATAATACGCTACACAAATTACAGAAACCATCCAGAAGGTTATTTTAAATGTGGTGATATCACTTAGCTTAGCTGTTTCGCCGTTCGAATTAATATTGCGATGCAATATGCGTTCAGCTCGTTTATCCATCCATCCTTAGAGGTGATGTATATTATTGAAATTCAAAGTTGTATACATGCTTTTTACACACTTACCTAGTATTAGGGCACATAATAGGGAGAACACACAAGTGGTGGCTGACAGAAGCATCACAAAGCCGATCGCGTTATCCGGATAATATTGCTTCACGTAATCGTATATGGGCTGCATAACCCAGAAATTTACGGTGCTGCCCAAACGTGCTACGGACAATTGCAAACCGAACACCATATTAAGTTCTTTACCTTTGAACCATAACACGGCATAATTGTTTTGAGCCACCGCTAGAGACTCTGCTCCGATGCCAAATATAAAACGGCCAACTATCATAAGCCAAAATGTCTCCAGAATGCCTCCGCCAGCAAAGACTAGTTGTCCGGCTAGCAAAATAACCAAATAAATAATGGTGCCTAACCGTACGCCAAAGACGCGATCAAGTAGGAACCCGCCCAGGAAACATAGCACAATATTAGGCCATGAATATATTGAATAAATTAACGTGAACTGTGTCGTAGTGATATTTAATTCATCTTTAAACACTTCTTGCAAAGCACCAGGATTATCATAGCAAAAGTATGAACCTAAAAATAAATTGGAGATGAAAATGTTAGCAAACATGGAAAAGCCTCTTTTTCTGACGTTTCCTTTCTTTTAGTTTAACTGGATTCAATTTAATTTAGCCAGTTCTCAATTCAACTGCGAACCTCGGCTGTATTAGCCTATTTAATATTGACAACAAACAACGACACTGCTTACATTACAAAACTGATTTAGATTTATGCATAACTTAAGTTAGAGTTTCGTTTTCTTTTAAGCATTCATTTTTCCATTTCATCTAAATTAATAATTATGTTTCATGAACTTTGCAATATGTTTGTAAATCTTTTTTAGGGGAACGGTGCTGGGTTGCAGTGCAGTTCGTTTAAAAATAGAAAATGCCAGTTGTGTCATAAGATACCGAAATATATTTATTCTTAATATTCAATACATGTTGTATGATACATTATAGAAGGTGGTTTGATTTTCATTACTAACATTTTGATTCGAGTAATCGAATCGGAAAAGGAGAATAAATTATAATAATCATTAGTCTTTTTACAAGCAACATGAAAGGGGGTAAGTGGCAGTTTTCTCTATCACAAGTCTTACTGTGTAAATAACAACCTTCATACAGCTCATATTACCTGCCCTATCAGCTCAGTGTCACAACTCTATTAATTGCAGATCTATCTATCTAAGGAATAATTATCAGTAAGCATTTAATTATCGAAAAAGCTCTTCCGGTATTTAGTGGTTTAGATGAAAAAGTGAACGATTTATTAGGCTGAAATTCTCTTCAACGATTACCTGACGTTAATGTGTTCCCTTTAAATATTTATTAAAATATTGCTTTTAATTACAAGAAGCCCCACATGTGTAATTAATTAATAATCGTGAATACGGGTGTGCGTTAAATTTATTTTCTTCAGTACAACGATTCACTCTGAGTTAACAAAACTAATCGAGCATCGAATTTGCGTCTCTGACATTTTTTATAAGTAAAGCTATTGCAAAACGGTTTGCGTATTGTTCCTGCACCATTTGTTGCCAATATCAAATTCAATTTCAATCGTTTCAGCTATCCTTTTTGCAATTGCTAAACTACTTGTAGCTCCAGGCGAAGGAACATTTCGGCAGTGTATAACACGTTTGGACAAAGCGCTGGGGCCAGTACTTCGATGGAAAACAAGTTCTTTCACCAAACTACCGTCTGGGTTCACATTGTGAGCTTCAACAGCTGCCTTTGCTCGCTTTATATCAGATATCTTCAGTTCAGGTATTAATTTTTGAAATTGGTTGACTTGTGAATATAAGTAAATAAATTTCCAAATTTCTTCAAAGCCCATTCTACAATTTTGTGACACCATTTTAATAAAGCCCGGGTAACGTAAAGCGTTGAATAACTCGATGATATTAGCGTCGCGCCATCTAAAAGAAAATTTTATTTCATTTACAGACACCTTTAAATTGCCCAATAGGAAAATACTTGTAGCTTTCTCTTCCCGGCGCCAAAAGCGTGCTTGGTCCATACAGAATGGACTCATCCAAGAGCGGCGTAAAATGTGGCACCAGGAATGATAAACTTGTTTTGGGTACAGAGTAAATAATGCCTTTAATCATATGCTGTTTTTCCTTAGCAATCAAGAGCTGCTCGCTCCTAAAAGGAATTGTTAGCGGTTCCCGTGAGCAACCAGTTTTTTTTGCTAGCAGATCAGATTGCAGACCACCACAAGTTAATACATTTGTTGCGCGCAAGATGTCACTATCAAGGCAGCCGTGCAAACTAATTGGATATTTTGCGGCTTTATCACCATTGGTTTCGGTAAATTTTGTAACCTTAAAATTAAGAACTATCTCGCCATTATTCGCTTTAAAATCCGAGGCAACCTTTTCGGTCACCTTCACCCAATCAACTATACTTGTTTCCGGACTCCACAAAGCTTTAATCCCACGACAAAAAGGTTCTATTTCTCGAATTTCATCTTCATTGTGCAACAATTTTAAATTTGGTACATTATTTGCCATTCCGTTGTGGTATAACTCCATAAGATGCGTTACTTCGTTTACGTGTGTAGCGACGATTAATTTTCCACACTTTTCATGGGGTATCCTCTTTTTATCTAAATAGGCGCATGTTAAACGATAGCCTTCAGCGCATAACTTGGCATTCAAACTGTCGGGCTCGCAAAAAACCCCTGTATGGACAATGCCGTTAGTATGACCGCTTTGATGAACGGCCAATGAAGATTCCTTCTCCACAATGGCTATTTTTAGATAAGGATGACGTTCAAGCATTTCTCGCGCTGAGGTTACACCCACAATGCCGCCACCTACTACCACTAAATCATAATCGCTACAAGGAAGACATTGCAGTTATTTTTAAGTGAATTAGTCATTAGCAAATAAATATACTTGTTTGGTTGCAGTGAGTTTATGAAACGTTGCTGCGATAAAATCACATTGGTGGTGCGGAGTACCCTTTTAGCGTAGCTTGTTAATTTAGTCATTTTACTCTCATAATTTTATACGTGAAATTCCCATTTACAGAACATTTGAAGACTCTGAATAACCTGGACGCTTAAACTAAACGCACATCCGCTTTTGAGAAAAACCAACGCGTGCAGCCAAACGAATTTAGCGAAAGATTGCCAGTTAGTTCTTTTTTTTTGGATTTTTTAGACAATCAAAAAATAATATAATGTCTTTTTTTCTACTAAACAATAAGGAAGCAAACAAATAAATAAGAAAAACTACATTTACAACATACTCTATACTTCCTTTTTTTATTAAAAAATTTTCGTACGTAATATTTAACACTACATCTACCACGTGGGTCAGTATATGGCTTTTTGGTACTTTTGGTCTTAGAAAACGAGTTGTAAAGTTCCAATATTATTTGGTGAATGGATAGAAGTATAAAATTTGGCAAAATAATTGGTCATGGCAGAGGAATAGGAAGCTTTAAGAACAGCTAGTTGGCTAAAAATCTGATCTGAGATTTACATTTAACACTAAACCTACCGACATTTCATGTATACCTACCTATTACTACCACGAGCGGTCAAATGACCGCATGTGTAAAAACATATGTATCTTAGTAAAGTAGACAGTAACCAAAATATTTTTCTGATGCTATAATAAAAACTCGTTCCCCGCTTTTCGATGTTGTATGTTTTATTTATTTTCATGCATTTTCATCACAGTTTTTACAAATTACAGCATTTTGTATTGCACACTTTCCACATACGTATTTTTTACATTTAATACAAATTTTGTTTGTTTTATTCATTTTACAATATCTTATTTGGCAAGATGTCCGTTCAGAAGGAACAGGATTTGTATTTATTGTTGTTTTTGATGAGCATAATTTGCTTATCTGTTTCTCTTTCTGGTATTCGGTCCCAAGTTCTTCTGCCAATTGAAATAGAAACTCTTGCCTCGATATTTCCTCACCCGTCGTTTCTTTATATAAAATCCAGGCATTTATCCCGGCTAAATCTAAGATGTTGAAAAATACCTGTAAGGGCCATCTTTGACATTTAGATTTTACACTATATTTTCTGGCCATGTGATCGGTTACATCTACACCGAATTTTGTGCTGTTGTAAAATCTAATTGTCTCTGGTATACGGGTGTCATTTTTTTCAATTTCAACGGATGAATGCATTGAACTAAGTATCAATACTTTTTTATTGGGTTTAGCTTTATAAATTGTAAGAATAAAATCTTTCGATCTGTATAACAGTGTTGAGAAGCGTACCATACTATCCTTTGCCTGTCTCGCTAATTTTGGCAGCTCTCTTTTATTCCTTCGGATAGTTCCAACAAGCGTCGTTCTTTTTGCTAGAAGTTTACTCGCTAGTGACGCACTTGTAAAAAAATTGTCAACTGTTATATTTCTCCCATGGCCCGTAATTTCAAAGTTACAAACACTCCAAGTGGGATTGATGATTCTCTCCCTTCATCTTTTCCCAAATATGGAAAGCCGTTTACTATATATTTACTACTTACATCGGAAGCTAACCAGAATTTTATGCCAAATTTGTCCGGTTTGTTGGGCATGTATTGAGTAAATCTACAACGTGCTTTTGTAGGGAACAATTGTTCGTCTATAGCAAGATATGCTCCTGGTTTATAACAGTTTTGATTGTTTTCGATAAATTTATACAAAACTTCAGAAATCAATGCGAACTTATCGTTTTGTAAGCGTTGGCTTCGTTGATTTTTGTTATCAAATCGAATAAATCTCATGATTTCTGCGAAGTCATTTCGACTCACAGTTGCCGAGAAAAATGACGGACCCCATTTCGTGTTCCGTAAATATGATAAATTCATATTTTTAGCCTCATATGCGCCGTGTGCATACAGAAGTCCAATAAATTCATATCATTTTGCGATAGATAAATTCCATTTCGTTTTCAACACTCGAAATGCCTCTAATTCCGTATACTCTCTTACAGGTTCAATCATTTTATGATCAATAATCACAGAAAATGCTGATATAACTCTGCCCTTCATAATATTTCGTTTAGCGTCTCCTGTCGGTCCTGATACTGATTGTAAATATTGTTGGCTCTGTTGCCTTTGTCGAAACTATCACTTATACCACGTAATAATTTTTATTATAATATAATTATAACTTCTATTATACACTGAAATTTTGATGCTCTCTGTTCGTATCGCAAGATCGTACTGTCGTACAAAAAACGCTATGTCCTTTGTTCCAATAACAACGAAAACGCCATGCATGGATCCTAACCGCACATTTGTCTACAATGTAGACACATTGATTAGATTGTGGACTGTCTACAATTACATTTTAGACTCGTAAAACAATTTCAAGAATGCGATTATCGAAGAATATAGTCGTAAATAACATAAATTTTTCAGACGGTCGAATGACCGTTCATGGTAGACTAGACATGGTACAATTTGTTTGCGGAAAATACACAATAAAAAAACTTGTAAATATTGAAAAATCGATTGTATGTATATTTTAGGAAAACTCAATAAGCTACATGATGATACAGTAACGTTGTATACGGAAAATTTTATACGAAATTTTAAAAACGGTCATTTGACAGCGCATGGTAGGTTTAGTGTTAAATCAACAATCGCTAAGATCGATAAGAGCAAATATAGGATTTTTTTTATAATATCTTCATAGTAGTGCATAAAGAGCTATGCAACATATCAACTAATTGAAGGTAATAAATGTAGCTGAAAAACATGTACAAACTGACATAATATATAAACACATAAAAATATAATTCGCACAATAAAAAAAAATCTTCTAAGAATCTTATAGTAAGTCTCCTATTGGCAAACCGATACTAAAGAGAAGTCTTCGCTTTATTCATGGCAAGCTCAATATGTTAACTGAAATGTGATCTTTAGTCAAATACTACCCCAAGCTTTTCGAAACCATAAAGTATTCCGTAGACATTGTATTCCTCTTTGCGGATGCGAGCGTCTTACACTTTTTGAACTTGAGCTTCATAAAGTTAAACGAGCACCATGCAGGCAAATTGCCTAAATCAGATTGCTGGCCGCATGAGTACGTTTCCACATAGAAAGAAGAGAACAGTTTAACACCATCAGCATAGATTAGTTAATAACTTGACTTAATCACCGTTGAAAGATCATTTACATAAAGGACGAATAGAATGGGTTTAGGCGCTCGCCCTGCGGGTCCCATTAGCTCATAGGAAAATCGCCAGAGAAGGCAGAATTGAACAGCACTTTAAACGATGCATTATGCAGACAGGGGGATACCCTATTCAATAGATGTGCGGGCAAACCTGACGACTCATATTTAAAGGGCGGTAACTCATGACTACGCATACTACATTTTACTAAAATCCATATATGCAACGTCCGTTTTTGAGGCACACGAAAATGCCTTGAAAACATGCAAAATAATTCTAACAGGTTCGTAACAGTTGATCTGCCCTTAAAGAAAGTATGTTGAAAACGGAGAGATAGACGTTTTGATAGCGAATACAATCATCTAGAGTAGCTCGGTCATACCTGTGTAGTTCTCGACTAGTTGTCTATTCCCAATCTAATGTAGTGGAATCAAATACCAGATTTTCCAACATAATGAAAAGACGCCGGTTCGAAACGAAAGATTAAAGATATTAATGATCGCAATAAATTTGCCATAGGTCAAAGCGATAGTTACAAAATCTCCCCATTGTGAAAAGAAAGCCGAATTTAAAACCTTTGCAGTCCCCTTTGAGCGACAATAAGGCAAAGGTGTGCACTTCGAAGTCCCCTTACAAAAATAACCTAAAAACCCCGCTACAAACTGAAAATGAAATCTGGTTAGTGGCGTGAATACTGGGATCTTGCTAGGTGCATTCGCAAAACTGAAGAAAGAAGAGAGAAAACTGATTAATAAATAAGTTCTTCACTCAGTACGGGCTGCTAGTACTCTACGGAAAAAAGTATTGTCTTTTGACTTATTATACCCTACACCACTTGTAGTGCAGGGCATATTAAGTGCGATCGTATGCCACACGCAGCAGGGTTTAAGATAGACGCATCTTTTATTATAATGATCGATTCAGGATCATAATCTGAGTTGATCTAAACCTGTTTGTCCGTTTGTCCATTTGATGTCTGTCCACGTAAATTTGTGTTCAAGCTGCAGCTCGCCATTTTTGAGATATTGGGATATTAATCCAAGGACAGACGCTATTGAAAATGGTTCGAATTGGTCCACTTTTTCGACCGCTCCCCATATAACTCCCTATTCTGAAAATTCGTTATATGTAAAAAAATTGCAATTTTCAAAATGTCTCAGCAAAAGTGGCTAAGTAGTAGAATTTGGGCAATCTTAATTGGTATGGAAACTTTGGATCGGCTGTGGCAATATTTGGGCCCCCTCCTGTATCAAAAAATGAAGTTCACTCGACAAAATGGTATAATTTTCAATGCTGCATGAAGAAAACATCACAATAATAATGTAACATAAAAAAATTAAAGGTATCAAATTTTGATCTTCTCGGCGTATTTTTGGGTCCTATGTAAGAGTTAAACTTGTACTACATTCGATTGCGCTTTGGGCCGGCTGTCCCATAAATACGCACTTGAACAATTTGCCTTTAAATAGAAACAAGATATAATTTTTGTGTTCTATAATGAAAATAAGAATTGTGTTAGACAATGTGTTGTTGAGTTTTGAAAAATCGGCCTTGCCCGACTATAATGTTCCTACTTCTTTTTAAGTAAGACATTTTTAGTATACGATAGGAAGATTACATAAAACTATCTATTTATTTAGGCTGTATGATCAGTAAGTATTTTTTATGGTGTGATTGATGCCTGCTCTTGAGTCTAACAAAATTCAAAAAGAATTAAAACGAAGTTATTAATTCTGCGCAAGTAGACATAGAGATAATCGCTTGAAATATCAGGTTTGGTATTAGATACGATTTCCGAAAAAGAAATCGATTACAATTTTGATACTATGGACATCAAGCTGGAGCAATGAACGCATCGAATATTAAAATATGCAATTTTGGATGAAAAGGTTGTTGGACTGTGTTTATTGGAGTTCCGGAGCCACAGATGCGACGGTATTACTTATTTGCGCGCCCAGACAGCTGAAATTGAATTTCATTTTCATTATGAATTTCAATCATCGATTTATGCATTTCCAGCGTCAATGGTCGAGGAAGTATATATTCATATATAAAATTCTCCCGAAAGGCCATCGGTCCGCAATAACAGTTTGACATATAAATGTGTTGCGCAGTGTTTGGACTACATAAGCCTATTTTTGAGGCCCCTTTTCCATATAAAAGCCTTTTAAAAAGTAAGCGTTCTAATAGCAACAAGCGCTAATATTTTTTCACGGAAAAGGTGAAGATTCTTTCTAAGATTGGAGTTTTATTCCTGCAAAGAAATATTTGCACTAGGCTAAGTGGCATGTTGCGTTTGCAAGTGGGGATAGTCGTTTTTATTTGTCTTTACCCATGAACTGTCATCGCAATGGTTGTTGTTGACACGCTTAAGCTTAAAAAGTATTTGCGCTTTTCAAAAACAGACATTTTGTCTCCATATTCAAGGTACACGTTCACTTCGTATGAGTTAAGCGCTGCTTTCTACTTTGGATCTTTTGCTCTCACATGTTATTTTACCAATATTTAACTCAATGACTAATGAACTTGATCCTAATCGGCTTAATTCATATTATATCCCGACAACTTGTCGTAGCATTGCATGTTTTGAAGGGGTAAACGAGCATTTTTACATTGTATCACAACACCTATAGAAATACGTTTATGTCTTGCGTTTGCAATTTCAATTCTCATCTCTAAACGTCAGAACGCCTCAAAACCATCATTTCGTGGCCTTCGCACATATAAAAACAACAAAAACAATAAGAAAATTAGTCAAATTTTATAAGCATATTAGAACGAGGGGCCAGGAAGACCTCTGAAGGATTTAATTGTTACTAGCGAAATCGTGCATATACTTGGGCCGACATTTTCAAAATTATAACTTTTCGAGAGCTCATCGTTAATTCTTTGCAAGAAAACTTTCAATTTTCAGTGAAAGCGTTGCAGCGAATACCATCGCATCTATAGTATTCATCGGTCCTGATGAAATTAAAATAACATTTACAGCCGTAAATAACTACAAAGCCACTGTGGACTCGACTGTCGGTATTCGCCGAATACAATAATAACTTAAAGAGCGCACGATATGGTCTTCGCAAAGAGCCTTTCTCATTTCAACAGATACTGAAAGTTTTTAACGCAATTCAAAGCAATAAATTGCATGGCTACATAGCATTGCGCCCTAGATCTATTTCGCTCGAATTCGATGAAAAACACCGCTCGCATTCCATATTCACTTACATTCAAAAGCTTAGCCTGAAGTAACATAAAGGAAAACGCGAACGAGGGTCTGACCCAAGTTTTAGCATTTTATCTTGCCATTTATACATGCAGATATTCAAGAAAAATATGATTCAAATTGGCCCGTTTTGATAGAAATAGGTGTGCGCCACCGGCACCTCAAAAGTTTAAGAATTGAAATTGACACACTGACCCACCATTTTGTAGTTTTAGAGTTAAAAGACCAAGTAACCGATTTTTATTTGAAGAAGTTTACGTTAGATATGCACCCTATCTATCTACTTATATAGTAAGCTGATTTCTTTAGATAACATGTTTTGGTTTGTGGTCTGTATTGGGTACTTCTTCTTTCACAAGATCGGGAAGTTTGCGACTATGATTTGGAAAGGAAACGGTGACTAGAACAAAAAAGAAATATGGCCGAAAACTTTCGAGACAAATCCCTCCTTCTGGTCCCTTAGTAATAATGTTGTGCAAATTAATTTATGGAAACTTGTCAGAAACTTTAAAAATTATAGCAAATCCGTAAAAATTCGTATTCTTTTTTTCTTGGCACTATTAAGGAACTAGCAAATAACGCCTACTGAAACTTTAGGATAACTACTGCAAGTACGTCTGTCCTTTTAGATGAGATATCGATAACATAATTTACGCTTTGTATAGAAACTTGTTAAACATCTTCGTAAACTGCTTACATGTTCGAACAGGTTTGCAAATTTTCAAACTAATTTCCGTCAACTTCCAAATAATTTCATTATCTTCATAAGCTTTAATCAGGCCATTACATAGTGTTGTATATAAGAACAAAATCTTTTTAGTACCGGGAAGCTTAAATTACTACCATATACTTAAGATAATATTCACTAACTAGATTTCTGTTCAGAAAAGAACTAACGTAGAGTACACAATGCTGGTACTTAACACGTTATATTCAAATAATTCAAATAATATAAAAGATTTTGTTTTTATACGCCGACCAATTACAGGGAATATATTTCTTCAGGGACACTATGTGTAACAAAACAAACCTGTTGCGTTAAAAAAATTCAAGATTAATTAAAAGATTAACGTGACGATAAATAACAGTGACATTTCTTATCACAATCGCTACGCTTTATTAATTAACGTTACTTCTTTACTTACCGAAACCCAGCAGGCACATAAATATCAAAGCCAGAAAACGATGAAATCTGCTTGCTGGATTACAGCACCCGACAGTCTTAAGATCCAATTCCCTATCCTTATCCTTATCTTGAGGATCTTGTCGATTAGGTGTCGAAATATCTTGTTTTTCGTCTACTATAGGCAAGCGATCATCGGCCATGTTGAGTATTTTGTTAATGAATATCCGTAGGTGTAATACTTAAATGACGTTTCCGAAACTACTAAACTTTCATAATTTCGCTCTATATTGATTATTGACTTTATAACAATATTTATTGTTCGTGTGTTTGAGGGCGTTGTGTTTTATAATGAAAAAGCACAAGTTTATAGCGGAAAAGAAATCACTTTCTACACTGATAGCAATGGAAAACGAGATTCCATATTTTGCGAAATAAAAAAAAGAAACTACTGAAATCCGCATTGCCTGTTACTTATTCAATTTGCAAATCTTATCTTCGTTCTTGTGTGAGCGCAGAGGTTTACGTTTGCTTGACCATCTAATGTAATTGTTGCTTTTGTGGACTCAAAGTTCTTTTTCTAATGTTATTGAGTTTTCTCTTTTGCTTTAACCTTTTTCTTTTTAAGTTTTGAATGCAACGGCTATCGAATTAGTAACGATAATCCTACTGGGTGTAAAGTATGACGACATGGGCTGGCATTGAAGATACGAAAAGAAAAAAAAGTAAAACGCTTAATACGTTGACCCTTACTTTAAAATCATTGAGCATTTGCAAAAACACACTTATTTTTTTTGTTCTTTAACTCTAAGAATATAGGGCTGCTATATATGTCGGATGCATCTACAAGCACACACAGTGGATGTCTACAGACCTAATTTACGTCAATGTTCTAAACTATTTTCAAAAGCGTTCGTCCTATGGCTAGAGGTTGTGTCGGTATTCGTTCGATTTATGAAACGATTCTGAATCGATCGGATAAATGATTCGGAAGTCGGTCTATTTCAAGTCCTTCTGGATGTTGCATACATGTTCACAAACATATTATACCCTTGTCCCACAAATGGTGAAGGGTGTGACGAAACTTTTATGATAGCTGATAGGATCTTGAGAAAAACATCCACCTACAATTCCGATTTTAATAAGGAAAAACTTATATCGATAGCTCGACCAAAAGTCTCTATATAAATAAAGACACACAGAGGTTATGTATGTGCGCAAGATTATGGCTGAATTAAAAGAAAGCGAATCCGCCTGAGTGGCCGAGTAGGCAACGACTAGCAACTTAATAGTCGTGGGTTCAAATCCCAAGTGCGATCGTAGTGCAAAATTTGACAATTTCCCAATATTTAAAAGCACTGTGTTCATTTACAATATCCTCTAGTAATGTACAAAGATCAACATTAAGTGCTGTACTGAAATAAAATTGTCTTATACCTGGTCAAAATTTGCTTCAACATGCTTCGGAAAGAATAGAACTTTGAAAACACAGCGTCTTATAATTTTCTTTTGAAAGAATTTTCGGTTATAAATCTTAATAAATGTAACGGGCGAATGGCCTACACGTCCAAGTAGAAAGTTTCTTAGGAGCCAAAGGTTTTGGGCACTTTTATACTATAGAGGTAATCGAACTTACTCCGCTTAAAAGTAAATATCGATCATCTTCGAAATCTGCAAACTACTTTGAAAGCTCTACTGTTATAAAAACAAGGTTACAACAAGTCCTGTAGCTAGTTACAAAATCTCAGAGATCAAATATAAAAGGAAAAAATTAAAAATTAACCAAGTTGAAAGTTATCTAATTGCATTATTCAAGATCTTATTACACTCTCGTCATTTTTCTATAACGCGTATCAATATTTTTATAATTTCTTCTGATTATCAGATTAACTTTGTCAAAGCATTTAGGAAATATATTGCTCGTAACTATTTCTTGCAAGTTAGAGATGAACATCCTTAAAGGAAAGCGCACATACGTATGCACTAGCGTGGTGATTGATTTCAAATAAAAGAATTTCGAAAAATAGAAATACACATAATCAATTTGATATATACACAAAAGGAAAGTCGATGGTAATATAATATATATATATAGTGTGATCACATATCGTTATATGCATTCACTTTTGAAGTGCGACAGAATTATGCAAATTCAGCATAATCTGTGCAAATAAAAAAAATTATGTCTCACTTCAGCGGCTGAGTATTGCATTACGAAATGCAATACGATGCTGGGCGCCGCAATTAAGATAATTAATTTTTGATTACGTTAGCAGTAAAATAACTGTAGAATTAAGTATAAATCACACTAACAGAAATAAAGAATTTCAATTTTTGCAAAGCAATTCAAAGCGTATTAATCCGCTAATTTTTATAAGGCGTTCAATCCGCCTAAACTAAAATATAGTGACTGTCTCATGCCGAGCCTAATTGGCATTTATAAAGAGACAGCTTGACTTGGCGCATTGAAGCCGAGCAGCTTAGGGAACCACCAACAACGCTCCGTCACACTTGGGACGGATTCATAGGGAATTCTTCTCAAAACATAAAACATACCGTGTACCAGAAAATAAGAAATCCATTACAATAATAAATCAAATTAGACAACGTTCACTTTAATGAAATAGGGTCCAATAAATAAATATAAAATATCAAAAATTAATAATAATAATAATAAGTCAAATATTGTAGTTGCGGGTAAGTTAAAAACTTAAAGTTAATACATATGTATTTTGCTTTGCTTATTTTATTTCTAAATAATAATATATATAAAGCAAATAAATGATAGTATCTGTGATCGCGGGAAATAAACGTTCATGAATTCAATATTTTTATGAAAAATTTATAGAAAGAAAAACCTTTTTTTTTTTGACCAAACATTAGGAAAGAGAAAATTGCACTCACAAAACTCATTACATTCAGCCAAATTATATTCTGATCACAGATTACCTGACAGCTTCTTATGCTAAGCGATGCCGATTTCAAAAACTTATTTATAAGTTTTCATTAGATATCTAATTAAAAATAACTTATGTATAGATTAAAAAAAAAAGAAAGAGAAGTGATTTTTTCAGTTAACCTTTTATTCTACAAAAGCAAATCCTTTACGTTTTCCGGTAGTTTCATCTGTAAGTATTTTGATTGAAACGACTTTACCAAATTCCAAGAAATACTTTGTTAAACAAGATTCATCGTGGTTATCTTCCAATCCACCCACAAAAAGTTTCTTTACTGAAAAATTCTTATTTTCGGACGCTTCACGTTCTGGGCGTGGTAGAGTGCGTTTAGCTTCTACAGTTCTGTGCATAAATATTCAAAACAGAGCTAAGTAAATAAAATGTATTGAATATTATACAGAAAACACTTACTTTCCATCAATAATCATTCTCTTGAGCTTTATCCACCATGTATGACTTAGATTATCTCTTATGGTAAATTTGCTTTCTCCAACGGTTCCCACATTTTTGAAGATTTTGTGGGGAACGAACTTGAAATCAACGCAGGAATCCACTGTATTCGTATAGAATGTAACTCCTATGTTCACACAAACTGTTAAATTTCAAATATTGTGTTTGTTTTGAAAATTAAAGAAGGCACCTTGCATCTAACAAAAGCTTCCTTGCCAGCTTTCTATAAAATATATATTTGTTGCATTAAATATATAAATATTTATAAGTAATACAGTATACGGCGACTATGGATCGGAAAAATGAAATGAATATACGTATTCCAAGATTCGGAAATCGATACTTTTCGGTACGAACCAATTTACCAAAATATGAATGGTCTTAAACACAAAAAACGATATCTAGTATGTGGTATAGCGTCAGAAGCGTTCTTTTACGCATCGCTTTACTGCTTTTGTAGATTTTCACCAGCTGCCACATCAATTATCTGCAGTTTAATAATTTTGCTATTCCCTCTGGTACATCGGGCTGCGCCCGATATTCGGGTTGGTTTTATCAATGTTTTTATTCTTCAGCAGTAGCACCTACTAAGTCTTCGTCAGGCTGTAAAAAAAGAAGCATCTTATAAGTATTCTTACTTTTCATTACCCTCTTTTTGGAAACAAACCTTCTGCTGTCGGCTGCCGCGCTTGTTAAACGCTTCTACGGTTCGGTGGTAGGCATATTTAATTTACTCGTCTTGACGCGGTTTTCGTTGCAATCATTTCTTGCAATGCCATATAACCAATCATGGAAATGAGGTGAGTTAAAAGGAACTCCAGGGTTTTCAATTAAGTTGCTGCTCTCACATGCGCTGATATGTTGTTAATGTATATCAATAAATTTTTGTAATGTGCATCGTATCAAATTATACAATTCGGACAAAGCGATCAGTAGCGCCCATATAAATATCTATGAAAAGTAAGAAAACATTGACAGTTTTATAAGTTTTTCAAATAACTTTTAATTCGATTGAGTATAACTTCGAAAATACCAAGGCCATAACTTACATCTTTTAGCCATAAATGTTTAGTTCAATCGTGTAATTCTTTCCATACTGTGCCATCTAAATGAATAAGATTATGTGTTAACCATATCGATAGAAAGAAATAAAACCCATAGGTATTCAATTATTATATACTCATCGCTTACTACATTGAATGAGGTGGAATTGTGTTAGGTTAACATATAATCAATACGATCAACATAGATTAAATGGTAAGTGAAATTCGAATTCAATAATATTTCCGATGGCAGCAGGGGTTATATCATATGGATAAATGTAAAGAAGAAGGTTAGTTTTCAGATCCAGATTAGATCAATAAAAAACACCCGTGATACACCGGCGAGTTATGAACTTTTGCTTTCCGGGCGGAAAATGTCGGCTCTTTATAAAGCTTGCGGTCATAAGTTCTTTTTGGGCCCTTCGGTCTTATTACGCTTTGAAGAACTTTGATCTTCTTAAGCAACTTTTTTCTTTGTTTTCGTCTTTTGTAAATTAAAATTTGTTTTTTCTCTTTTAAGTCCGAAAGAAGGCAAACCGTGCCACAACTGTTGCCTGCACGTTCTTGCCGATGTTCCGCTGGACCATCTATTGGCGCTCGATGGCGTAAAAGGTGCTGAATGCGCCGTGGAAAGCTTGGTGAACCTCTTCTTTTGGGAGTGCCAGCTTAAGATATTTTGAGACGAGGTTCAAGTTGTCCTTCTCACTCACCGCAAGTATTCCATCGCTGTCCTCTGTGCAGAAATCTTTTTCTACAAGCGCGAGATCTCTTAGGCACGCTTGGCATCCCAGCTGGTCATCGATGTACCACGCTATAGCGTATCCGGCGAACAGCCGCCTGTGGTCTTCTTCGATTTGCGACATTCTATTAGTGATTAAGCCGGTCAAAATTTCCCCATCAATGTCGTAAGGTACGAACTCTTCTAAGGCTCCTGCTGG
>CCAG010018696.1:0-11133 GCA_001077435.1 Glossina morsitans morsitans | reverse complement strand
AACATTGGTTTTCAGTTATTCTTTTCGATCTTGTATATATTTCTCGAATAAGCAAATAATGCTTTTTGAAAAACCTAATTATTTCAAAGTCATTTTAAATACGGTTTCACTGACTCGCAAACAGAACAAATCTGGTTACTTTACCTCGAATGAAAATAAACAGCAATAAATATATGAAATTAAAATAAATCCTCAAAAATAAACGTAATCAGTATGAGAAGTTAAAGCTTTTCAGTAGCATTTCATCTCCATGAACATAAGCTTCAAATTATACACCAAAGATCGATTTTGCGCCATGAAAAAATCCTAAACACAAAAGAATAAAGTAGAGTAACTTTAGTGATAAAAGTAAATTATGCGACGAATAATAGCAAATAGGACGACGAAGAAGGACGACCCTTAAATACCTCACATCGCTTGGCTTAGTAGAATTGTTCCACTATCCTCGCTCTGAAATTAACAAACATTATATCTGGTTACCCTATTAAAGGCAAACTTACCTCAATGTCGTTCAAACTTATCTCAATAACTTTATATGTCAAGTCATAAATTGTGCCTTTCTTTTCTTGTTTATTGTGACCAATTACTCAGGGGATTTCAGCTATTCGGGTAACATGGTCACGGCCAAAAAGACAAAAAGGAAGTGGTGGCAGCAGCTTAGTGTGCCTGTGTGTGCTCAATCGGTAAATTTTCATAATAAAATGTTTAATAGGCCAACTTTTCTCACATATAAAAGACTATTGTTTGTAAGACAGTTCATGCGCGAAGGAGTTGAAGAGAATGGTTTCAACGCATTAAGATTTTTCAGCTTCACTTAGCTTGGGTAAATACTATCTTCCATTGACTTTTTTGAAGAAATATTAAAAATATATATATATATTTTTTTTTATATAACTGCTTTCTTAAAATACGGTGTTTCATGGTGAACGGTCATAAAAATGGTCCGATCCAGTTCCAATTATTAATAGCGTTCGTCTTTAAGTGAAAATATCTCAAAAATTGTGAGACAGATTTAGGGAATGATTCTGAATCGAACTTAATATGTCGTTTCCGCAACTGGCGTCGGGTAACAGAGATACTAGTAATAAAAAGGAAGGGATTTTAAAATGATTCTAATTATAGAGTTCAGGTTATGACCAACAACATTATCAAATATTTATCAATTTTTTTATTCTCTATACCACTTGTGGTACAAGGGTGTATTAAGTGAGTATGCAACATTCAGAAGGATTTGAGATAGATTCACCCTTTTAATAAACTGATCGATACTGAAAACTATTCTGAAATAAGCTTGTCCGTCCGTCTGTGCGGGCCGTAATTTTTGAAATGATATTGATGTGTTTTAGTTCAATGACAAGCGCTGTCGAAAATGGTCCGGATCGGACCACTTTTGGTCACTTTCCATATAAAGACTTGTTTTGAAAAGTGGATACATGGATAACTGCAGGGTGGCGTAGAGTATTTCATTGTGGGCTGTGCCACACTATCGTATTTTTACTTGTGGGTGTGCCTTTGTGTGCCTTGCCTATCGCAAGCCACTTTCAATCCGATGTATAGATGTTTGTCAGTCTTCAATACGCTACGTCAATTCTTGCTTGCATCAATCAAGGTTACAGATAGATATGGAAACAAAGTCGAGTAAGCCAATTTAGAATTTTTGTGAGATTACACATAACGGAGCTTCCGGCGTGCAATTCTGTGTTTTAGAAATCAAACGATTCCATTCCATTGACTCCAATTTCCATTTTCCACTACCCGTACTTCTAGTGTACTTCTAGTTTTATTTTAAATACATATATGAAAATATTTCTATACAATATTTATATCCATTTAATCGAATATGAAGAAGTTTTGAAAGCGATTAACTTGAAGCGAAACCGCTTAAATCGAGGCTTCGATGTACGCTCATGCGATCGAGAAAAGCTCATTTATGCAAATAGACTATGGATATGTACAAGTATATGAATGAGTCCAACGGCTTATTGAGTTACGAGAATGACACTCGCATTACGCGTTATGTATATTTGAAATGTTGGGCATAACTGCTGTTTTTTTCGTATACAAAGTGAGGTGTGAAGGAATGTGTAAACTAGAAAAAAACAGTAACAAATCTATACAAGTGTATGCTCATATATGTCCATTTGCTGGAGAGGATTGCTGTTCGCATTCTCTGGCCATACACACAAAATACCCGTCTGTTTATTTATAATATAAGTAATGAGTTCTGTATGTATGTATGTATGTATGTATGTATGTTGTTGTCTCTGGCAATAGAGTTTACTTGCCTTTCAACTAAACGTGTTCGCTTTTAAATAAACAACAAGTTTTAAACATATATGACTATGTATATATATGTATGTGTATGCACTTTTTCTAGGGGGCTCCGCTTGAATTGTGCAAGCAAATAATTTAGTGTGCTTTTTAGTCTAGACCTCTATAGTTGTGAAAATCGTATTCGGCGATTAATAAATTTTTTTAAATAGTTTTTTACGCGTTTGATATAACGAAAAGAATTCCTTCCAATCAATTTTTTGTAAATACAGAGAGAGAAAGAGAAAGAGAGAGAGCGAGAGAGAGAGGGAGAAACAGAGAGAAGGAGAGAAAAAAAGAAGTGAAAAACATTTTGAATTAAATAACGATAAAATCGCGTTACATGTAATGTAAATACAAATTT
This sequence comes from Glossina morsitans morsitans, assembly GCA_001077435.1. Taxonomy (NCBI): domain Eukaryota; kingdom Metazoa; phylum Arthropoda; class Insecta; order Diptera; family Glossinidae; genus Glossina; species Glossina morsitans. The sequence goes on along the minus strand of CCAG010018696.1, from coordinate 8,459 downwards.
ATACGCATTTAACGAGCCCCCTTAGCCATCCATCCATTGATTGCGCCATCGCACGCAAACAAAGAGAAGGAGAAGGAGACGCATTGTAAAACGTTTTAAGTAACAGCATTTATACTGCGCGTTACATTATTAACTTTGTCCAGATCGACTATTTACTGGATATACGTGTAAACATAATTACTTACTTAGTCTGTCTGTCGGGATACTGTGGATATGCTCTAAAAACGTAGATATATACATATACGTATGTAAGTGTGAAAATATTTTTGTTCTTTTTTTTTTGTTGTTTTTTTTAAATTCTACTTTTTTATTTTATAACATTTATAATTACTTGCGTATGTGTGTAGAGAAGTGTGCTTGCTTTGTATTTTGCGTTTAGCTCATCTAAAGAGCTACACATGAATGGAAATGAATGCAGCGGCATATGCCAGCCAATGTGAACATGTTTGAATTTTACTGGAAGTGGTATTGAAATGTTTGCGTACATGTGTGATTACGTGTTCGTTCGTAGCACACATTTAAGAAAATTGAAGGCCTTTCAATTTTACTGAGATATTAATAACATTCTCTTTGTGTCCATAAATTAAATTTTCTCCGGAATAATAAACAATTTCTTATCTTTAAAACACATTTTTTGTTTTTTTTTTTTTTTTAAAAATACTCATAGAAAAATTATTGATTAACAATTTGGAACATTTGTGCATCGCTTCTATGAAGAACGTATGTGAAAACACGCAAGTTGTTTCGAAAGTAAACATTACCAACCAGTCAATCTATCTATTTATCTGCCTTCCTGTATATATATGTGCACATATACGTGCGTATGTAATTTGTAAATTGTAAGCATGTAAGCATGTAAGCATTGGAGGGCGTGTGCCAACGTGCGCATACAATTACAAAACACATATTCGCCACAGATCGATTTTGAAAACACTATCCATCCAGTCACTTGTTTATTTACTTGTGGGCGCCTCTAATAAAAACACGTCAACAGTACACACTTGGCCGGACGTACATTAACGCTTGAAAATTCATAATCGCTTGAATGTTATTGAATGTAAATAGTTTTAATAAAAAGATATGTATGTACACGAAAGTAAGCAATTTTCTACATTATGAAGATATATCGACATATGTAGATTATGAAGATATATCGACATATTCGAGTCTCGAAATCAATAAAATAATGCGCTTAATGTGCAGAGCGTGGAAGTTGAAGAAAATATTTGCGTAGTTGCTTCCCACATACTATCTTTTATTTATTAAATCGTTGGTCGATATGTGTGGCCTTGAACTTTCAGAGAGCTTTTGTAATAATATCGAAGCTAAACACGATTTATGCTAACAGTCATAGATTGTTCATGAAAATTTATTGACAATTGTTGTGTGTTTTCTTGTTGTGCGTTTTACATACCACGAATTGTTTTTGTGGTCAATCAGATCGCACTTGTTTTGGAAGAAAAATTAACGAAAAGAACATGTGCATAAAAGTTTGCTTGAAGTTTTCACTAACAGTGGCACGAAAGAGGAGACAAAGCTTGACTTAATTGGTGGCTTAGAATTCTTTAGACTTTACGTAAAGAAGGTAAACAATTTAAGAAATCGAAAAAGCATTTTCCTTTTTTTTTACAAATCCAATATTCGACGACAACAATGAAATTATTTTAGACAAATTGTGTATAATTTAATCGAAAGAACAAGAACAAACAAATAAGAAGATCATGTTTGAAAAGAACTTAACTCTTATACCCTATAAGATTGGGTGGGCGTGGCCAATTTTTCCTATTATCAGGATGAAAGTCGAAATTTATATGGTGTGTGTTGTACTTTGCGAGTGACGAGCGAACATAATGGAAAGCGAAGGATTTTAAAGTTTTTCTTGAGTAGGTGTGTTGGTGTTGTAAGCGTATCCTTTGATCAGTTCGGATCATTTTCATACTCTTTTGCAAATTTTTAGACAATAGCTTCATTTTTGCGAACAGGAGAATGTTTACCACCTATAATACAAAGTTACGCAGACGGACAGATGGACGGATATGCTTAGGTGTATTCCGAATTTGAAACTGCCCAAAAATGCATGTACTTTATGGGGTTTTTGAAGGTTAAGTTGCTGCCCGTTATAAAGGTATTGAAAAAAAAAACTTAAATGGTGATACATTATAATAATGGGTAGGCATGGTCAAGTTTTTTCATTTCCAGCATCATCAATTTCGTAGATTCGTCTGCTGTAGTTTATGACTAATGGGTAAATAAAACAATTTTTTACTCCTTTTTGAAACACAGACGTGTTTTTAGTTTACGGGATAATGTAAGCGCATCTTTCGTCTGACGTGGCCCATTTTCAATATCAAACTCCGTGCAAGAACTTTCAATGTTTTTGTCAACTTTGATGTTCGGATGGTAATGTTTACAATAGACATTACACCGATGGACCGACGGTTAGACGGACATGCTTAAATCGATTCAGAATTTCAGGCTGATCATGAATATATATATATATATATTTTTTTTTTTTGGGGTCTGCGAAGCTTCCTTCTGGACGTGGCAAAGAGTTTAGTGCTTAGCTTCTCTTTGCAACTATTAAAGACATATATCAAGGCCTAATCTCTTTTCATGAGGTTTTAAATTATTTTAACCAAACACATTTGCCGATTTCTTGTTTTCTTTGAAGGTAGAGAGGTGTTAAGGTAAATTCTGATTTGCGCATTCTTGTTTCATTACTGTAGATGTAATATCAAAATGTGATCGCATGCCAATAAGCCGCGAAAGTTTTCATACCCAAAATGTTTTCAGTTAGAATCGGCTGGACTTCAACATTGAATAAACGATTGAATGAACACCAAATGGACGTAGTTTTCGTTACGGAAAGGCAGGCGATAAACGTACGAAAACTTAATTATCGTGTTTTCGAATTGCTTTTAAGCGAATTAGGTGGAAAGAGGTGAAGAGTAAAGAAGCAAGAAACAGAAAAAACAAAAAAAAATTGTCATGTTTTGGGTAAATCTAAAGTAATTACTGATAAGGGCGCCGACGTCGACGTCAACGCAGCGTAGTTATGCTTAACTTATTGCAAATTTCCCAGTAGTGATTAACAGTCAGGGCATACTTTAAATATTCTAGAAAAGCATTTGTCTTATGCTCACAAACATATCCACACTGTTTTCATATATTTCTTAACAGTCTTCACATATAGATCGATTACTTTATCAGGAAACAGGAGAAAATAATTGAAAACAAGTTAAAACCTCATAGTCGGGCAAGGACGACTATTAGATATGCTACACCATTCCATTTAATGTGAAGAGTATATGTATTTTTTTGTTGTCACATCAAGACCTGCATTTCATTGGATTCCTTATATAGACATGGATCTGAAAAATACCCTACTATGATTAGTATTAGTATTTAGCGAAGTTACTAGCATATGTGAAAAAAGTTTACTGGATCTTATTAAAGCATAAATTCTGACCTTTCGGCAATGGAAAGGCTTGTTGTTTTGGCTTTCTTTCCGTTGGCTTTTTTATTAAGTAAATTTACTGTTGACTATTAAATAAAAATAAAATCGAAAAATTCATTAACCAATTCCAGGTGCACTAAAGTAAACAAAAGCTTGGACATGATACACATATACACACATAATGAAAAATTCATTTTAGTGTTGCGGTTTTCTTAACAAGGTGTATAGATTATCGCGTTTTTGAAAAAAATGGGATCAATTGTTTTGAATTAATTTACGATTCAGGAAATTGAAAAAAATAAATTTAATAAATATAAATAAATAAATATATAAAAATATCTCATGTTTTTCCTTTCATAAAATAGCATGAATATGTTGCTAACAAGTGAAATACTTTTTATACTTTTTATGTTCATTTTCATTAGTATGCGTGTAGAGAAATAAATACAATGCACATATACATATAAAATATATATATATATATTTGTCTTATCTCTATTGTTGTTATCTGTCTTTCATTGACTACGAAGAACAGCTGCTTTTCATAAGGAATTGGGTTAAATGGGCGGGACTACGACTCCTGTGGAATACTGACATTGTCCGACTAGACAGTAAGCTAAATATTTTCAACAATCAGAGTAACTCTTTAATTGAACCCGAATTTCGTGCGGTTGAGGTTTTCTTTACTCGTTTACGCTTTGATATAAGACTGAGTAGAGCGTGATGTGTCGGTAAATATATTTTTGCAAAGTCACCTTTTATTGCCTTTAAAATTGAAGCTGAAAAGTAAGAAAATCTGAGACGAGACGTAGAATTCTATCTGTGGCAGCGCCTATAAGTCGACCATTTCCATTTTACGGTCTTTATTAATGCATACGTCAAACTTCACATTGCACCTATCACTAATGCGAGATTGACAATAAAAATATGTTAAAATTTCCTTTCGAAATCGCTTTAGGACTCCAGTGTTGATGGTCCACTACCTAGTTATAAGAAAGTTGAAAGGGAAAGAGCTTCACTGCAATACAAAGGGAAATTTACGATAAATATTTCACTTAAGGAATTCTGAAAATCTAACTTCGGGGTTTCTTACACAATATTATGGACCGAAGCAGAACGTGGGCACGGAAGGGTGCAGAATAAAAAGGTTCGATCGTCCGTCTGTACGAGTATAACCGTCCATAGAGTGTTTGTTGGATGAAAAGAGAAACTCACTTGAATTTGCCGAGTTAACTACCTTTAGAATGGCATGTGCATATGTCCGTTACATCCTTCGACCGTCCGACTTTTGATTATATTAAATATAATCCCTTAATAGACTTTGCATAAAAATGTCTAACTTTGACTAGATGGTTACAAAAATATTGATGTTTGTTATATAAAAGTGGCCATCATTTATGAGAGGACGAACTAAGCAAGCAACTAAGAGCAAATTTTCTTTTTATACATAGAGTTGGAAATGCAGTGACTTTCTTTCGGCTTTCTGGATGCATTAAATCTTAACTTTACAAGTGAATAGAAAGTGAATTCAGAGCGAAAATAAAGCTTGCTTACAACGCCAAGTTACCGAATTCTCTCGAAACTATTGGTAAATCAACGTTGAGGCTATGCTTCATCTACTCAATCGTTAAGTGCCGGTGGAGTTCATTTGAAGCCTTAAGAAACAAAATTTACTTTGACACTATTGCACATCTCTCTACTTGAAATGTTATTGCAAATATTTAGTAGGACTGTATAAAATCATAAAAAATAAATCCGATAATCGTAGAATTGATAGAAAATGTGATTTCACTGCAAGAAAAATTTAACCTTTCACTTAAACTTTGCTGCAGTAAATTGCAATTAATGTATTGACGCATTAAAGCGAATGAATTAATTAATGTTCCAAGTTTTTTCTTCTCTATCCCTCTCTCTCTCTCTCTCTCTGTCCCACAATTAGCATATGGCTTGTATTTACACTAAAATGGGCATTCAAGTGTTAATATACAGTAAGTACAGACAGTAGGACTAAATTGAAATGAATCCCGGACTGTCTGATGTCTTTACTCCTATATACCAAAATTATTACAAAATCTACAGCGAAAATATCACTTTCCGAGATTGCGTAGGCTGACAATTGATAGGCAGACTACTGTCAATTGTTATATCTTTCCGAAGAAGAAAAACTCTAAAAGGAATACAATGAATGAATAGGTTACAAACTACAGCAGATCAAACCATGATATCATTTCATTTTGTTGTTGCATTTAGGTTTAAAAACACTTTTGTGCGACACTGAAGTTTATTCCTCAAGTCCGTGAAGCGTTTTAAACGGCTTTCGGTGAGTCCGAGTCCCTTCAGCTGTAGTGGACCGAAAAGTCTTCTTCTCCTTCTTCAATCTTAGCTTTCGATTAACGAAAACTCCATTGAATGTCAATCAATTAAAATCGATAGATGAGCTTTCGACGGTGTAATGGATGTCTGTTGACTGTGTATGCATGTAACACATTAAGAACTGATTCGATTCTTTTGCTTTGTTTTTGTTTTTTGCTAATTGAATGTAAAATCATTATCATATTGAGTTATCAGATTTAATATAAAATTTAATTACGTTTTGTTGTTGACTTTTCATTCCAAGTATTCGATGCAGCACACAACTACTCTATCAATAAATTGTAAAATGTAAATGTATATGTGTGTGGAATTTTGAAAAAGTTCAAAGTTCAGTTATTACCCCCTTGTATGCACAAAACACATTCATTAATATATTTGCAGTTGTTCGCATTTATTGCATTCATTATTCGCTTATTGTTGTTATTGTTATTACTAAGTACAGCTACTACTACTACACAGACTAGCGAATGTATTAAATTGAAGCCACATTTTGCAATTTTTGCATTTAAAACTGAGAATTGGCGTGAGTTTCATAGCAATTCATTTTCAAATCATTGAAAAGTACTTGCGGAAATACTATTTCAATAAGACAAGCTGAAGAAGAAGAAGAAGAATAATAATAATAAGAAGAAACAACAAGCTTTCTAATAAAGTTGTCCGTGACAAAAGGCAATTATTTATGCATTTCGAGTTCGATAGGGTGTTTATTGATCTAGTTTGTTTTGCCAACACATAAGATTGTCTTTGTTGTAACTGAACGAGTTGATATGCGGTTTTTTTTCACTAAAGGCAAGTTCACGTGTTATAAAGTTCAGTGTACTTGAAATTGATTTAGTTTTCGTCGAATGTAATAAGCTATGAATTATGGCCTATGGCTTATGGGTTATGGCTTATGGGTTATGGCTTACGGTCTGTTTGTCTGTTTGTGGCTTTACCTGTCTCCACCGAAACTCTTCACTTATCACGCCAATGGCATGTGAAATGAAATTCGACACGGTTTGTTTATATGTCAATGTTATGAATAAAATGCTTGAGATGATATTGATTTCAGTTCAGAATTTTACCACAAAGGATTTGTAAACGTTTGCTATTTTTCATTCTATATATATAAATATCATCTGAACACTTTATTTTTATAATGTTTTTGTTTCGACATTAAGATTGATAAGACATTTAATAATTAACGCTGATTACTTTATTTATTTAAGCAAATGTCGATTAAAATGTTCAGTTAACATTGTATTACTGGTTAGTTTTAAAGCGACTTTCATTTAATTTAACACAAAATTGAATAGATTTTTTAGATATCGTTTCTAGTAAATATTTTTAAAAGAGACCTATAAAGTGAGTAACCGGTGGAATTACAACAACACTAAAGATAACAAACAGTTGACTATTAAATTAGGATTGGTCACTTTAGGTCGTGGACGGAGAGTCAATGGTTTAGATATCGTTTCTAGTAAATTTTTTTAAGAGATCTATAAAGTGAGTAACCGGTGGAATTGCAACAACACTAAAGATAACAAAAAGTTGACTATTAAATTAGGTTTGGTCACTTTAGCTCGTGGACAGGGAGTCAATGGTGTAGAGTGGTTTACGTTAAATTTTGTTCATAAAAGTTCTTTCCTTCGTTCTTTACGAAATCGATTTTTGGTGGATTTTCATAAAGACCAGGTCCTTCTCTATGTTTTCCCCTCCCAATTATAATTGACTAAGAATTGGAACTTGTTTAGTGTACTATCTGTCTTGCAGTTTACTTTAGTTATTGTTGTTGTTTTTTGCTAAGAAACTGACAACGAATTTGGAAAGATACTAATATGTGTTTATAGATTTAATTGGAAAGACAAGCGGCGAATAAGTAATGTGAGCGGAGTTGCTATTTGGAAAAGTGTTATATATGGATTGTTTATGGGCGGAAAGGTTTCCGCGCAAAACTTAAGGCTCGTTTGTATATTAACTTATTAATTAACATCTGAAAGGTGTTGAGAATCGTTTTCTTTATTTTTATCAAGAAAATTTCATGATCCCTCTTTCTAGAATAATGGATACACGAAATATGTGTGTATTGTGAAGAGTGTTGACCTTAAAAAATCTCTTGTGTGCAAGGAGGAGCGTTTTGCTAAGCTAAAACTATTATCTTCGCTATGTTCGAGAGTTTTTTCAATGACGACAATTGTAACCTAATGCCCCAGGAAGTGCAATGGCTTCGTTTTACTTTGCCATTAGCATAGTGGATGAAATTCTCAAAACTTAATTAAATTTTTGGTGAACATACATATATTTACAGTTGTCAAACGGACAGACGGACAGACGGACAGACGGACTTAAAAAGCATTAATACTTTCTTCTTTCTTTCATAATTTAAAAAAACACCTTTAAGAAAAAAAATTAAATTTAAATTTAAATTCAAATGTTCGCTATAATCACCTGCAGCATAATGTTATTAGAAACATTTCTATTCCACTTAATCAGTCGGTTCTTTCTCTTCTCTTTTCAGAAAAATTTATATTTATTTTGCAAGAGCATCTAAATAATGTATAGAGAAAAAGAAATGGAAGTAACTAGTGCTATCCATGATCCCAAGTGGAGTTTGGAGCGTCGCGAATCGTCTGGTCTTTTAATTTGGCGC
>CCAG010018695.1:0-48159 GCA_001077435.1 Glossina morsitans morsitans | reverse complement strand
GGTTTAGATATCGTTTCTAGTAAATTTTTTTAAGAGATCTATAAAGTGAGTAACCGGTGGAATTACAACAACACTAAAGATAACAAACAGTTGACTATTAAATTAGGATTGGTCACTTTAGCTCGTGGACGGAGAGTCAATGGTTTAGATATCGTTTCTAGTAAATTTTTTTAAGAGATCTATAAAGTGAGTAACCGGTGGAATTACAACAACGTTAAATATTGTTCATAAAAGTTCTTTCCTTCGTTCTTTACGAAATCGATTTTTGGTGGATTTTTATAAAGACCACGTCCTTCTCTATGTTTTCCCCTCCCAATTATAATTGACTAAGAATTGGAACTTGTTTAGTGTACTATCTGTCTTGCAGTTTACTTTAGTTGTTGTTGTTGTTTTTTGCTAAGACTCTGACAACGAATTTGGAAAGATACTAATATGTGTTTATAGATTTAATTGGAAAGACTAGCGGCGAATAAGTAATGTGAGCGGAGTTGCTACTAAGTGAAATAATATTGAAATGTTATACATATTTGGAAAAGTGTTATATATGGATTGTTTATGGACAGAAAGTTTTATGCGCAAAACTTAAGGCTTGTATATTAAGTTATTAGTCTGAAAGGTGTTGAGAATCGTTTTCTTTATTTTTATCAAGAAAATTTCATGATCCATCTTCCTAGAATAATGGATACAAAAAATATGTGTGTATTGTGAAGAGTGTTGACCTTAAAAAATCTTTTGTTTGCAAAGAGGAGCGTTTTGCTAAGCTAAAACTATTATCTTCGCTATGTTCGAGAGTTTTTTCAATGACGACAATTGTAACCTAATGCCCCAGGAAGTGCAATGGCTTCGTTTTACTTTGCCCTTAGCATAGTGGATAAAATTCTCAAGACTTAATTAAATTTTTGGTGAACATATATATATTTACAGTTGTCAAACGGACAGACGGACTTAAAAAGCATTAATACTTTCTTCTTTCTTTCATAATTTAAAAAACACCTTTAAGAAAAAAATTAAATTTAAATTTAAATTCAAATGTTCGCTATAATCACCTGCAGCATAATGTTATTAGAAACATTTCTATTCCACTTAATCAGTCGGTTCTTTCTCTTCTCTTTCAGAAAAATTTATATTTATTTTGCAAGAGCATCTAAATAATGTATAGAGAAAAAGAAATGGAAGTAACTAGTGCTATCCATGATCCCAAGTGGAGTTTGGAGCGTCGCGAATCGTCTGGTCTTTTAATTTGGCGCAAAGAGTCGCCGCGTTCAAGGATACGTTTTCGTTTTGATGTCGAAGTACTTGAATTTGAAAAACATCCGCATGAAGATTATGTTCATCACGAGAACAGCTTATCAATCGGCAACATATCATCGACAGTAGCGTTATGTGCCACTTGTATAGCGGCGGTTGCAGTGAGTGTCTTTCTACCGTGGTACATAATGGAAAAAGCTGTTGGCTTCTAGTTTTAAATTTAAGTCAATCAAGAAAAAAAAATCTGCTGGCATAGCATTATACCAATGCAAGGGCTCAAAAGTACTGATCATCATATTATTGTCATCGTCATCGTCATCGTCGTCGACGTCATTCATCTTTGGCAGATAAATGCATATGTATGATGGCATAAGCAATTTAAAAAAAGCAACTCGCTTTTCGTATTCTTTTAATTAATTCTAAGTCTAATCTTAACTATTGTAAAATCTTCTTCTTATTGTATATTTATTAAAATACTTTTTGTGAGATGTGTCTGTGATGGAAGTAACAAAGTTATTTAGAAAACATATAGAAAACATTTGCGTTGATGTTAATCGTAATTAAAACAATTTTAATTAGTTTTATAACTTAGTTGTACAAAAAGGCATGCGGATCTTAAAAGTAACGAGAGTTTTTTTTGTCGATATGTATTGGTTTCAGTGTGAGTGATGAATAAATTTACAATTCGAACGATTAAAAACGAATATTTTTAGTAAATCCATTAAGTCTCGAATGTATTTTCTTTGGGAATTTTTAACATTTCTGTTATAAAATAAAATTCGCGTGCATTTACCGCTAATTGAAACGTTTTCACTTCATTTCGAGCACGGAAAATCCGCCCACAAGGCAAGCGTCCGTATGATTGACGACTCATTCATTATACGTAAATAGCCTATGCATATGGAATTAGTTGCGCCTCCAATCGAGTAATTCTTCTCCCTTTCTAACTAATCGATCAATAAATTGAACAAAAACCATTTTTCAAAATATTATAAATTTAAGAGAATTTCAAACGTAAATGTCTTTGCAAATTACGATGAATACAACGACTTTTGTAAGAGATTGTCAGACAGTGTGCTTAAACTATACAACACGTATTCATCAACTATTAAGTAATTTTGGTTTTTTTTTTTTGGTTTGGAAACTTCGTACGAAATAAAAGCAAAGCCCTAAATTGCATAAGATTAACAACTAAAAACGCTATATGCGTTTAAACCGAATTTCATATACCCATCACCTCATATTCAAACGAATGAAAATAAATCAAAAGGTTTACCTATTTGCTTATTTAGACAGTTCTGAGACGGACTAGCATCGCAATGTCATTGTTTCGTTTTAGATACTTTTCGGTTTCTGTTGATCGTAAGGGATGTGAGAATACGTCACACCCATATTTCTTCATCTTCTTTCTTCAACTTCTTTAAAGGTAAAAATCTCAAATTTTTACATTTAGGCGGACTGAGCCAAAATGGTATTGCATCGGTTAAAAGCGCACTGGTGGTGTTGCGACAAAACAACATGGAAACTGAATGGGGGAGGAAAGGATAAAAATGGTTACTCATTAATTTTTTCTCATTGTCATCTGCAAGGGATGTTATCTGCCATTAATTGTCTCTTCTACGCCTTAATGCGAACGTGTTGTGCTTGCAATGACGCCATTTTGTGACAAATAATATCTACTACGATGTTATAAGGTACATGAGGGCATCTTTCTCTCCATTCAATTGCACTTATTGATTAGAGGGATGAATCACCGAATCACATTAAATTGTATGTCGGCACAACCGCCGCTTGTCATTACTTTTCTCGGGGGTTCATTAAAATTTTACGAGATATCTCATTAAAACGATAGATTTGCAAGTTTAGGCATCAAGGAAAGCGAGTTTCCTTGTGAGGAAAAGAAGGAAACAAAATTAATTTAAAACATCAAATAAACGCGCCGGCATATGAGAGAACTAAAATAAAAAAACAAAAATCCAATTAATATGCGATCATAAATTCCAAACGTGCTAACATTTAACCAACGGTATTTAAACGCTTGGAAAAATTTGTAAAATATCAAATTAAAATTTTAATAACCGATGGCAGATTTATGTCCGGTAGCTTCAATGGGCTTTACTTAGGTCATCGTTCGTCGTAAATCATCGTTTTAACAGACCTTGTGGCAGATGGTACATAGTCTTGACACTACTTTATGTTTTCGTGACAATGCGAACAGTTAGGCTGTACCCTAGACCCAAAGTTACGCTTTATGTCGAGCCTAAAAAGCTTGGCAACCAAATTACGGTCGCTTTTTTTGTCAGTGTTTCTTCAGGCCAAAGCATCCGTGTCGCGAAATAATCTCAGCAATCTAAAATTTAAACCGAACGGCTGTCGACAAGTGTCATGCGTTTACTGACCGAGCACTTAATATATAGCCAAAGGAAACTCTGTCTTACTTGAGATTTGAACCGACCACTTAATATATAGCCAAAGGAAACTCTGTCTTACTTGAGATTTGAACTTCCGAACACTGACTTCGTAGACACAGTTATTATCTACTTGGCTACTCCGGCAGTATCTTTCGTCTCTTGTGGGCGAGAGAAACGTTCTCATCTTAAAGCCTGAACTATGATCATTGCCTGAAAATATCTAAGACAAGTTTAGGCTTTTTTTACATTGAAGAGATTGTTATTGTGGTAAGAGTGGAATGAAAGCGTAGGTGTCCGCTTAAGGAAGTTGTTTATTTTGAACGCAATAATAAGAAGTATGGTACATGAAATACTTGTCTCGTTTATTGCCGTTTTTGCCTTGCGAAAAATGGAAACTTTAACTCAAGTAAAAATAGAAAATAGAGAAAACAATACTCAATAAAAGTTTTGTTTTTTGTGCATACATATGCAGGAAACATATATAAGTAATGAAGTGAAAGGGGATACCTACGGCCTTGATATGTATGTATGTTTGAATGTAGATTGTCATGTGTGAAATATTCCCACCAATCAAAAGAAATGAAAGAAATTTATTTATTTGAAGGAAAAAGCTACATACAATTTACACTGAAATTCACGTTGAGGCATCAGGGCAACAGAAAAGTTAGAAGGCTTCGCTGCGAAATAATATAAACGATAGAACAAACATTATTTGCGTGCGTCACTCCCTTCGATTGTCTCGTCATATTTATAAACGTAAAATCGAGTGCTTGTGTTAGAGTCCATTCATTGAGACACATACGTAAGTATGACAAGTCAGAAAATTATATTTGGTCGTGACTGAATCTTTTATACCCCTCAACGTTATCATAAAAAATACAAATAAGTTAAAGAACTAAATTTCATGCTCTATGGATTTCGCATTTCTGTCATGGAGTGGGCGCAGACTTTTTCTATTTTCAAAATATTACTTTTTGTTGCCCTTGCTTTAAGTTTAAGTGTAAGTCACTTCCCATTTTCGCTAACGGGAGAACGTCTACCACAAATACTACACGTTGGGTGGACGAACAGACGAACATATGAATAGATAGACATGTTTAAACTGATTTAAAATTAAATACTGATCAAGAATATATGTATATACTTTGTGGGATCTCCGAAGCTCGCTTCTGGGCGTTGCAAACGTTTTGACAAAATCAATATACCGCTCATCCTTCGGTGGCGGGTATAAAAATAATAAAACAATTAAAGCAAAATAGAAAAGAACAATAATGAAATGACTAATGTTAACTACATTTTTTTAAAGCATAGTTTTAGGCATTATTTATAAATGTATATTTGAATCTATAGCACATTTCACTCGACAAACGCTTCATCAAGTTTTCTTTGTGTATTTCAAATTTAGTTCAAGTGCGACGTTGAAAAATCAGAAAAACACTTACTAGGAATGTTATGATATTTACTGTCGATATTATAATTGATTCGTAGCCAGATCTTGTGTTCAAATTTAATTTGCCTTTCATAGTTCTTTACTTTTTTCCTCATGCACTTCAATTATTTCATTCAATTACTTTGGTTGATATGCTCGAATTGCAATTAGTAAACGTGTTTTTAATAGGTTGGCTAGAAAGTTCTATCGTTTTTATACTCATCACCGAAGGATGGGGGGGTTGCTTTTTTACTTATTACTCATAAACTATCACAAATAAACATGAAAGTGTATTCTATGGGCCGTGCTGTAGCAGCTATACAAAAATGGAAAAAATTGACCACGCCTATCCCAAATTATAGAGTATCAAAATTTAATTATTTTTTCAATACAATTCAGAAACAAGTTTTAAAACCCCCATAAACTATACAGACTCTTGGCCAGTGTCAACTTTTGAATGCCCCTAAACAAGTCTGCCTGCTCGTCTGTCCATCTATCTGTTTGCTCACCATTATAGTATTTATGGTAAACATTCTCCCGTTAGCGAAAATAAATATATCGCCTACAAATTTGCAAAAGAATTTGGAATTAACCTAAACTTTTCAAAGGACATGCCTACAACGCCCACATGCCTTTCAACTGCGCCCACTTCATATTAAAGCGCATGAAAATTTTGTTCCTTTACTTCCTTTATCTTTTTTTGGGGTAAATGGTAATGCGTATAAAAGATTCGATCCCGACCGAATTTCATTTTCTTGTTTTTTTTCGATCTGCAGGTAATTTTACTTTTCAGGTCATGCCAAGCATATAGAGCGCGTCACGTGGGATCTTATGTATGGCGCACTCCGCGCGGACTACTTTCAATATCCTTCATTAGTTAGTCAGCTGCGAAGAATGACCAAAATGCAGCGAAGACAGTGCTTTTAAGTTATGGCATTTGATGTGAGTTCCAAAAAGGCTACAACGCATCAGTTGCTTGTAAAAACTTATGTGAAACGTTTGGAGGTAAAATTGCGAGTGAGTATTCGGACCTGCCAAAGATGATTTCGTTCCGGAGATTTCAGTCTCAAGGCATATTGTCGATCTTGTCAGCGATAATGACATTTTGCTCTTCATGTTAGAGTAACTCACGTCCAATCGTTTTGCAATTTCAAAGGAATCTGGTATCAAACTTTTTCAAAATGAAACGTTTTGTTTAAACTACAACAGAGTTTTCCAGTCAATGTAATCATTGTGGGATTTACTTAAACATTCACTCCTTCATGTTGTTTACATGATCCTCTTGGGATTACTTCTAAATTATTACTGCTAACTCCAATACTCTTGTAATACTCTCTTCAAAACAAAAGAAAGAACTGTAAGAAATAATTTAGTAATTCTACAATTTCGTACCCCGTCTCGTAAAAGATGGTTCAATAGAAGATCGCAAACAACAGATATATTCTTCGATGATTAGAAAATGGAATTTTTGAAACCTTCAATGTTTTCTGTCACTTTGATTACACTGCCATCCCTCTTCTATTTTCTAAGGTTTACATTATTTCTAATCTACAAGCTGCCTCGAACATTTTCACTACTTGTGATGGAGAGGAGATGAGATGGTTTCGCGTATATTTTAAAAGAATAATTTCCCAACATATCCATCAATAATTTGGTAACAGCGATAGATACGGGCTTGAACTGTAAAACAAGTGTTTATGAAATCTTATCAATAAGATGCCATGGTCGAATAACTCCGATCACAGTTAAAGTGATACCAGTTTCTTCAAATGGTAGGTACCGAAAATTCGTCTTAAGCCTTTTCATTTATCTTAAGTAAATTTGTTTGCGTAAATTCCTTATTATTTAGTAGCAGAATTGATCATTTGAATAAAAATTGAGAGAGAGAGAGAGAGAGAAATAAGTACAAGTGAAATTTCTTAATACATGTTGCGTTTGTTTGTGTAACAAAAAAACCATGAGATTTAACTTCAAGTTTATTTAAGTAAACAAATGTTAAGTTTAAAGTAAAGGGAATTATTACCTATTAGTGTATTAGTATTCAAGTTGGTTGGCAAGTAAGTAGCGATAAAACGGCCAACAAGATAACCATCAGAATTGTTCGCTTTATTACGATATTTATAAGATCGCATTCCCATAGTTCACTTAGCCAGTTAAGTACAAGTTGCAATCGAGTAAGCACGTTGTTTTATGTGTGCGTTTTACTTTTGGAAAAAAGTTTAAAAAAGTTTAAAAATAAATAAATATCTCGAACCGAAAAAGATAAAAAAATGTTTGTATTTCATTTTCACATTTCTTTGTAAAAAGTTAATTATCTTGCAAAATTTGCTAAAGTTCCGAGATCCGAGATCCGAGATCTACTACTGTTACTACTAATGAACTTCATCACATGGCCATACATTTGATAGGCGAACAATGTGCAAAATCTCAAATTTAAAATAATTTATTTTAATTTGCATTTGCGGTTATAATAGAAAAGCAATAAATATCTAATCATAAATTTGTTTAATTGCCGCGTGCCAAGAGCCTTCGACAGAAGCAAGTGTTTGTGTAAATTTTTATTAAATGATCCGGTGTTTGGCGATTCTATCTCATTTAAATCAGTCGTCTTTCCATATCCATACGTTGCGGTCGTATCACTATCGTGCTAATCAAGTGCTTAAGTGTTGCAATAATCATTAAAAAACCCCTATGATGGATGGATGTTACGTGCATTATGCGCTTTATAAAGGCACCTAACTGATGCGATTACGTATACGTATGCATGCAAATGCAAATGCAAAAAACACATTCTAGTTTCCTTGCTTTTAAAAGACGAGATAATTAGTTAAATAACTATTTACACTTTTGAAGAGATTAAGTGGTGATATATATATAAATCATAGTAGAAGATAAAATTTATAGTTAAAAAAAAATTGAAATAAAAACAAAATTGTCATTGTGTGCTAAGATTAAAAGAGTCAAGTGCTTTATTACATACACAGAAAGGATAATTATTATCATTCATGTGATCATTTACAGAATAAGAAAATAATAAAAATAAAAGAAAGCAGAAGAAGAAGTTGTACTTCTTAACAAACTTAAATATTGTGATTACAGAGGGCGTGTCAATTGGTCGATCCATGCACTATATCGGCATTCACTTTAGATAAGATATGTCCTAGAGTTTACCAATTAGTGAAAATGATTCCCTCAGTTTTCCGTTAAGCAATTTTCTCACTTCTTCTCTACTACTCCAGTTTTGGAATAGGTCCTCTCATATTGCCAGCTGAAATGCCGGTGCCAGTAATTACATGGAAATTACTCCCATAAACCTTTGGGTTTCGTCTGATAACCCATCAAGGCACGTGCAAATGCTAAACTCCAAAGACTGCTAAGGTCTACACACAAGACTACAAACACTGCGTTTAAAGAGCGAGTTGGTGCTAGGCTCGCTTCTTTTTAATCGTCGGCGACATCCCCTGAGTGATCGGTCATGTTAAAGAAAAAAAGTAAGAACTCGATTGTCTGATTTGTGTACATGGCCAGCAGGTAATCGACTGTTAGACGAGGATGATGCATGAAACTAAAACAACTAAATAATATTTCTTAAAGTCCAGATAATTTATTCAATGCCTGATGCATATTTCAAGGGTCTGAGAATGTTCTCTTATCTTCAATCTTTGGTGGGGTAAAAAACAATGGTTCTAAAAACCTATGCACCAACGAACGAATTGGCTTTAAATTTTCCTACTTGCTATCATTACTTATTAACCGGAACAATATAAAGTTAAAAATGTTTATGACATTGAACTGAATTCCCACCATCTGTTAAACAGGGTTTTATTTATTAATTAATTATTTACTTATCATCATTTATTTTTATGGACGATTAGATTTCTTTATAGGCGTTTATAGTAATTGTGTAATGAATATATTTTATAAATTAACGGTAGAAAATAATCTTTTGAATAAATTTTAATCACAATTTCCTGAATATCGTATATAAAATGCAAAAAATTAATAGCGATGCTCCAGTATGCGATTTGGGTTTCAATGAAAAGGTAATTATTTTTATCTATTATTACCGATCAAAAATTATTGATTAACATTTGCATAAACAGTGTAATTGTCGTGACAGTTAATTTTAGCTTTTTTTTTAAAACGTCTCTAATATGCCAAGCTCGTGTATATAGTGAGAAGCACGTGCCCAAGCATTTCGAGCGTAAATCGTTATAGCAATGCCTGCCTGCAAATACTTAATGACTTTGTTCAATAAACAAACCGTTTTGCCTTTTTGTTATTTTATAGCCATTGTAACGTATAAATATATATAGTTAACAGTCATTTTAAATGATCATGTATTGTTAAATGCTTTGAAAACTATTTTCTATAAAACACGATATAACACGATAACGTTACACACACACAACAATTGCACCATCATCCCATCAGTTAACAGTTAAAGGATTAAGACATATTGGGGATTTTGCAAAGCACAAACACACAGACATATATATATATATATATGCAAATATATTAAGAGGAGGGAACGCGATTGCCAAAACTGTGTTTACGAAATTGTGGTTCGGCGTTTTTGCACCACTTTCTTGAAGACCGACAGGAGCTAGAGTTAAAGGCAAAATAATGGCAGTAATTGATGCAAGTTGTCGAGTGACAACTTGTGGGTTCACTGAGAGTTTAAATCTATGAAATTTTGCTGTTCTTGATAAGTTATTCATTCAAGAGTATTTTTACTTTATTCGCTACACATGCAAGTTGTTGCATAACGAGTAAAAGACTGTCTTGTCTTCACATTAAAATTAAGAGTTAGTTTGGAAACAACTTTACCGATTATGATCTTCTTGCAGTTCTATGCAGTTTTGTTACAATCATCAGACTAGATGTCGGATTATTGTCCGTCCATGCTATACAGATTGCATTTTTATGAATATCGGGTTTTCAGTTATTCTGCTGCTGGTATTTGTCAAAGTTGATTTGTGGACCTACACTAACAACATATATGTTAAGTTTTAGCTTTCTACCTCAATGTCTGCAAGTTTAGAAGAAGAAGGGACTAAATCAAACTCTATAAAGTTCATTGTCTGCAGCTTTAGTCGTTATCTCGTATTTGTATTTCAACTGTTGAGTTAATTTAGTGGATGATTACGTAACTAGTCACTAAGTAATAATGACTTGGCCGAGTTTTGCGATATATTTTGAAAATTTTATTAACGTCTTCTCGCAGGCCCGGAATAAACAAATACACTTAAAAAGAAATTCTCTTCCATTTCATTTAAAAGAGAAGTTAATTAACTTTTTAAACATTTTATGTGTTCTCGCAGTTGAGACTAAGTAAAACCGCACGAATAGGTTTTGCTTCGCCTGTGATAGGAAGTCTGTGGCAATTATCTTTATTTTGACGTTCTTTACGGATATCACAATGAAATGTGTCGATCACCCGATCAACTATACGCTGTACGTGCTTACGTCGTTTATAAAGTGAAGGGAATGGAAACACATAACCAAGATTAAATTAATTATTAAAATTTTTACAGTGTCTTTAAAATTCTTGCTCATTATTATTACTTTGTTTGTTGCGTATTATCACTGAGGCGTAAAAAAAGCACTTGATTTAATTAAATTCACTTCAGCAACTTGAAGTTGCCAGGGTTTAATGCTCATTATCGGAGAAGGGAGAATGCTAATTATATTGTGCCGTCACCAGTGATGCTTATCTCTATCATCGAAATGTCGAAACTGATCTATATGTGCGCGTATCTGTCGGTGCATCTACTGTTGAAATTCCCAAAGTTGTTGTACGAAAAATAAATTCTAAGATTAAAGGAGTAGCATGTAAGGCTATCGGCTTTATTGAAAACTCTACTTGCTTGAGAAATTTAAAAATCCTATAAACACGTTCCACATTGTTTTAGCAAGAAAAATGTGTTTCGGGGAAAAAAGTAGTAGCTGCCAAGTGGAACGTTAATGTGAGTGAGTGTTCAACAGATGTAACTATTACGCAGTTAACTGAGGGGGGAGCAAAAGGATTTCAGTATGTTTAAAATCTGACATCTTTAAGAATTCCTTTCTACAATTCCAACTAAATTCTAACTTAATGTCGAAAGTTATTTCGTTTACGATCGAAGGCGAATACAGATGCCTTTCAGAAGAGTTAGTCACCGCCGTTACCGAAGTTTATATTTATGAAGAAAATATTTTTTCTTTTATTCTTGATACAGAGTTTTGCGAAATTATTTTTTGAAAGGGCATTAAAGGATCGGATTTGAACGATTACAATATATATATGTATTTTGTGTATTCAGTTAATTAAAATTATTGCATTCGAGCTCAACTTATCTAAGGTATTGAACAACAATGACGCTTATCTTATCGCTGAGATTATTTTAATACTTCTTACCGGAGACTACAATTTATATCAATTATTATTTTCTTGAATGTTAGTAGCTATGTTTCTTATCACGTTTCTGCTTTGATAAGTTATTGCAAAATTAAAAAAAAAAGAAGATTTATTTGCTTTTGCCAGATTCACATCTTAAATATTTAACTTTCATTCTCCTTTTTAGTGCAGACTGGTTGGTTTGTAAAGCATTGCCAATGATTTTGCTGTTGACGTTACATTACATACACTATTTGTTAACGAGTGACCATAGAGAATGTCGAATCAAGCAATTTACGATTAGGAATTCTGACAGAAAGACAGAAAACTTACCAATGGGCTCATAATGAAGAAAAAGAAATATCTGAAGATCCCGTTCACTGCTACACAAGCTTTTTTGGCGGATTACAGAAAATTCAGATATATTTAGATACTGTTAGATTACTGTTCAGGTAAGGTTGAGAAGAACAAGAAAGCTCTTAACAATGACACCAGTAAAGCATGATGCTATCGAAACAATTAGTTAGTATTCCGGGAAAAGTTTTAAAGTCAACAGATAAGAAAATTATATTCGGTCGTGACCGAATATTTTATACGCATAACCAGTATCCCGAAAAAACAAAAAAGGTCAGAGACTTAAAGTTCGTGCTCTATAATATGGAATGGGCGCGGCTGATTCTTTCTAATTTAAGTCACTTCCGCATTCTTTTGCAAATTTGTCGGCGATATATTCAGTTTGGCTAACGGCAGCAATTTTACCACAGATACTGCACAATTGGGCAGACGGACAGATGAACAGGTGAATAGACGGACATGTTTATGTGTTTAGGTGCATGCCAAATTTGAAACTGTCTAAGAATTTATGGACTTAAGGGGTTTTGAAGCTTGTTTCTGGGCGTTATAAAGGCACTGAAAAAAAATTTAATTTTAATACATTATAATGGTGGATAGGCGCGGTCACTTTTTTCCATTTTTATACAGGTACTAAAGCATCGCCCATAGAATGTACGTTAAAATTTTTGTAGATTTATCTGCAGTAGTTTATGAGTAATGAGCAGAAAACAATTTATTTTTCATTTGAAAAATAGAGCTGTTTTCAGTTCACTTGGTACTGTAGGCGTGTCTTCCGACGGATTTGCTCAGTTTTCGATACCAACCTGTGTGCAAGGACCTTTAATGCTCCTGGCAAGTTTGAAGCCGATAGTTTCATTTTTACCGCCATGAGAATGTTTAAAACGGGCATTTAAAAGGGCGGACAGGACGGATAAACAGACAACTGGAGGGAAGGACATGCTTAAACCGATTCATACAACCGACGTACTGTCACTTGCAGTGCTCGTAAATGTCATTAGCCCTCAGTACAAAAAATCTCAAATCAAGTAAGTCACGACAAACAACAACAAACAAACTGCTACTACAGTTAAAAACAAATGAAACGAACGAACGAAACAAAGTATTGAGATTCATTATCATAAGACTAACAAGGAGACATCGGGAAGATTAAAACCATCAATTGTAATTATTTTGCCGTTTTTGTTATTATTGTACGTGCTATATATAAACATATTGTCGACCTTCAAGTATCTATAAATTTATATATTTTGTTGTTGTCTGAGATAATAAAAAAGTTTATTATATCGATTTTTATTTGTTATGTTAATTAAAAATAAACATTTGACGGTATTTACCTTGCATGGGGAGTTAATTGGAAACAGAGAGGAAACAATTCTATCTTTAAAAGAAGCATATATACGCCGGATTCCAATTAGATAATGAATTAGATTAGTGAAGTCTTTCCATTTCTATGTCACGCAACAACTTTAGATGCGAGGTAATTTTTCAGTTGAGTCAACTAGGCATGATAAGTAAAGTAAACCTAGCTTCACCTAAAACACATCCAAGAGTTGCCAAAGCATTTGAACGCAGCTTAGGTGCCATTTAGGTTTTTCGATTCCTCTGTTGCTCTATTCCTTGATATATCTGGCAAAGTTTCGCTTTACGAGTTTGACGCAAACTATTTAATGTAAAATGTTCTTAGATAAGAAATTCTAGATTATCTTCCGGAGTTTGAAATAATAATTTTAGCGGGTTTAAGAAATTCAACTTTTTTAAAAGCACATTTTCTATTTCAGCATGAGGCCATTCAACCTGAAGCTCTTAAAATCGCCAGTAAAAGTCGGAGACGTTCATCAGCTGCATCTACGTGCTCGTTTAGTTCGGGTAATCTATAGCTTAAAGTTTTATTATCCTCAAGCCTTTTGCTTGAATTTGTTGTAGCGTGTTTTACCGGAAGTTCAGATGAGGACGACATTTCGCCAAGAGAAAAGCGTCAATGCAATAGCAGAGGTTACACCGATTTCTGTGTCAAAAATGTAATCAATCACCATGCGTTTGGACGTCGAGAAATCGAGATAGCCGAACAGGAGATGCCCGGAATTATAACACTGCGTCGACGAGCCGCTGATGATAAACCGTTAAAGAATGCCAAAATTGTCGGCTGTACTCATATTAATGCGCAAACCGCTGTGCTTATCGAGACTTTGGTCAAGTTAGGGGCCTCGGTACGTTGGGCTGCTTGCAATATTTATTCTACACAGGTGGGCGGTTAGAAAAACAAATAGAATTGAAACCAATTAATTAATTGCTAATTGTTGATAAAAACAATTGTGAAGAACGCCGTAGCTGCTGCTCTAGCTGAAGTAAATGTGCCAATATTTGCCTGGCGCGGTGAAACTGAAGAGGATTTTTGGTGGTGCTTGGATAATTGTGTAAATGCGGACGGTTGGCAGCCTAATATGATCCTTGACGATGGAGGAGATGCTACTCATTTAATGTGGAAAAAATATCCCGAACTCTTTAAAGGTATTAAAGGAATCGTAGAGGAAAGCATAACAGGTGTCCATCGTTTGTATCACATGTCGAAAACGGGGAAATTGAGTGTACCGGCCATCAATGTAAACGACTCGGTTACAAAAATGAAATTTGATAATTTCTATAGTATTCGGGAATCAATTTTGGATAGGTATTAATCTTTTTTAGGCTAAGTGCTATTCAGTGAAGTAATCTACATATATCTTGATCCACATTAGTTTGAAACGTGCAACCGATATTTTATTTGGAGGAAAGCAAGTCGTTGTTTGTGGCTATGGAGATGTAGGAAAAGGTTGTGCTAAAGGTTTAAGGGCCCAGGGTTGCATTGTTTATGTAACAGAAATTGATCCGATTTGTGCTTTGCAAGCGAGGTCAGGAAAATTAAATAAAGTTAAATATATATTTTAACCTTGTTCTTCTCTATGTAATTCTAGCATGGATGGCTTTCGTGTCGTCAAGCTGAACGAGGTTATTCGAAATGTGGATATTGTGGTGACAGCTACCGGCAATAAGCATGTAGTAACACGAGAGCATATGGACCGTCTGAAACATGGTTGCATTGTCTGCAATATGGGTCATTCGAATTCAGAAATCGATATAGTAATTTTGGAAGACGGTTTCCTGTATAATATTAAGGTTGACATTCATTAATATTATCTTTTGCAGAATAGTCTTCATACGCCTGAATTAAGTTGGGAACGGGTTCGTTCTCAAGTTGATCATATCTTTTGGCCGGATGGAAAAATGATGGTACTTTTAGCTGAAGGAAGACTTGTCAATTTATCTTGTTCGACCATTCCTTCATTTGTAGTGTCCGTGACGGCCTCTGCTCAGGCGTTAGCTTTGATTGAATTGTATAACGCGGTGCCAGGACGTTATAAATCTGATGTGTATCTACTGCCTAAGAAAATGGGTTCGTATAGAACTGGCTTTAAATAGAAATTCTTAGCGGAAATAAAATGCCATTTTTTTTTTCTCATTTTGTCAGATGAATATGTATCCAGTTTGCATTTACCAACATTCGACGCACACCTAACAGAATTAACCGACGAACAAGCCAAATATTTAGGTCTTAATAAAGCGGGTCCTTTTAAGCCGAATTATTATAGATACTGATTGGTCCTTTCTCATCTTCCCTCAAACAATATAGTATTGATTCTATTTTGCTATTACGCATGTACAAAAAAAAATTTTATTTTATGTTATGTTATGCTTGAAATTGTACATTGACACATATGTAAGAATACGTCTTCACATGCGATCTGTACTAAATATAAAAAATACAATTAATTAGTTTTCCATTGACGATAGAATTTGTTTATATACATTTTGAAAGATTTTGTTTTTTGGAGAAATCAACCGACCCAAGTTATTTACTCTCTTCGTCTGTTATTTTACTTTGAATAGCATTTGTTTCGTGTCGACTATCTTCTTCTAATAAACTTTTTAATCAAAGCGCAGCTGTTTTCCAAAGATGATGTTTGTTGAAAAGAATTATCGATAAGTGAAAAATAAAGACAATCGATAAGTGGAAACGATTGCTTTCATTTATATTTTTCTTTTTTTTTTTAGATTGTGACTTGGATGTTTGTATTTGTGGATAAGTGTGCAATGAAAACTACTTTCCTTAGCATTTCAAAAATTCACCAACAGGTGGAGCGTAAGCAGGAAAGTTTTTTTTAAGTGAAAAACGACTTTGGACGAAACGAATATGTTAAATAACATGAGTCGGGAGATATCAGTATTAATAATTGACCAAACAATCTCTGCTGACAAGTAAGAATATGTTAGAGCCATTTTTGACGAACCGCAGCTGTAAAGCATATATATACATATATAAATATGTTTGGTTAAAA
Source organism: Glossina morsitans morsitans (assembly GCA_001077435.1). Taxonomy (NCBI): domain Eukaryota; kingdom Metazoa; phylum Arthropoda; class Insecta; order Diptera; family Glossinidae; genus Glossina; species Glossina morsitans. The sequence continues at coordinate 31,965 of CCAG010018695.1, read as the reverse complement.
AAGGGAATATAATAGTTTGAAATTAATATAACTGAATAGCGTGCCAATTGAATTCGTATGAAAAACAGTTGCAGAATGTACCGAAGTAAAGCGTGCCAATTTTGGACGTATAAACATAAAGCGTGCCATTTGAGACGGTTGTAACGTGTCTGATTATTAACTAATGTTGCCAGTAGGTTTGGTTTGATTACTATGTTAAGCGTAGATAGAGAACGAAAGAAGTTATATACAGTTTACACTGAATTTATTTAACCAATTGAATCTGATATGCTGCATATGATTTCAAAGAATACCTTTCTTCTTAATTTTTTTAGTTTTTTGACGAGGGCATCGGCAATGGATATTTCTTTTTTAATCGATTGATGCCCATACTTTAACATACTAGCATTAGGCACTAGCTGTTTTGTTGTGTTCAAGGAAGTCTAAAAGAAGAAGAAACTTTCCAATCTAAAGCATTTTCTGCATACAATCACACTAACTGCACGCAATGCACTTGTGTGCGTTGAAACTCAACCAATCTATGCTTAGCCTGATTTAGAAGTGGGAGTAGCACAGTTAGTGTTCGTTTTTACAGAAGCAGCGATGAATGCATAACAACAGATAGTGTTTTAAGATGTTAGAGAAAAAACTTACTAACAAGGAAATCAGAAACTAATGTAAAATAAACTCTTTTCCGTTTTTTTTATTGTGGTTTGCTCCTAAACCTTCGAATTAGGGAAATGCATACGGTCTGTTTTCCTTATTAGTGCAGGATGCATAGAACGTTTTTAAAAATATAGCGAAAAATGAAGAAATTAATTACTTACGATTGTTTTTCAAAACACACATGAAATTTTTCAAAACTTATAATCGAGAAATGACTTTTGAGTGCAAGGAAATTCTCAATTAGCAAGCGGATTAAAATTGTATTAATGGAATGCGTTTCAATTCAAAAGAAAATCTATAGGGGTTGAACGCCAACGACACGTACATATTTTTTGAAGGAATCTTAATATTAACATTATTTAGTTAAATAATTTTCGAATTAAAATTTATGCCTTTATTTAGGAAATGCAGGTCTGCACAACGTGCAAGTAAATAAAACGGATCCAGAATGAAATAATAAATCAATTTTCTTGCTTTGCTCGCTACAAGAAAACAAGTAAGAGCACCACTGTAGGGCAGGGTCCACCATTAATTATCCACCACCAACCTACAGTTATTCAAATATTGACTTTTCAAAACAGGACGGCAGTGTTCGTCTTTGGGTCAAAACACGTCGGTATACCAAAGTTCATCCAAATATCTGAAAAATTTTCCCCTGTAGGTTGAGCACAAGAAAAGAGGACCTATAGACAGACAAGCTTATATCGAGGCAAAAAGCGACTCCAATTTGATCGGTATAATAAACGGGAGACTATCTCAAGTCCTTCTGGCTGTTACATACATCCGTACAAACTTAGTGTATCTTTTTAGCACGAGTGGTGTAGGATATAAAAAAAGGAAAAAGCGAAAATGAATAGCACTTTAGCATCTTATGTTATGTGTTAGTTTAGTTAAGGGTTTAGTTTGTCAGATTCCAACATAGATAACCGAGTGTGCCCAGTTTCCAACTTTTATCTTCCTTTCGATCACTTTAAGAGTTCTTACAACAACAAGCGACTGCCAGAAAGACGGTTTAAGAAATTGATGCTGTAAGTATTCCCTTATTTCAGTGATCACAGAGCAAACATTGCATTTTCTTGCCATACTTTCTGAAAGCTTTGTTCAAGTTTTGTATTTTGGAGCAATGGTAGAATTCTTTAAAACAATTTTGTTATAAAGGTGCTTAAGTCTTGAAAACTTAACAAAGAAAACGGGAAAATATGTCTGCATGAGTCTTCTGCGATATTGCTCAGAATACTGCGATCGGTCTGCGCTGACAAAATAGTATGTTGTTCGATATATTCTGAAATAGCGCACCGATTGGGTCCGAAGGAAAGTCTTTTGTACCGTTTTGTATTCCTGAAGCTTCTCAATTAGATCTTCGATAGATGTGTACATCGCTCTCTATGAAAACCAGGAAATTGCAGGAAAATATGCAAACAATTCTTAACATCTTTGTCCTATAGGTTTAAATTACTTTACGTATCGTGTATGTAATCTTACCTTCGATAAAGTTTGCAAAGCCTGCATTTAATTGAATAGGGTGGAATTATAGTTACTGCTATTAGCTTTGTTGTTGTAAACAATGTTTAATTACTCTTCTGTGCATGTATAGTACGGTGTACTACACAATGATGTGAGATAATGTTATTTTGCAATGACATTTTCCGTAAAAGATTACCGTTTTCCTGACTAATAGAAACTTGTAACACAATGATTGAATGCAACAATTTATGTCATGGTTTCATATCATCACATGGCACAACTTTACCGGCAACTTATTGGTGCAAGTGCTTGAGTGCAACGACGAAAGCAAACTTTGTTCAATTCATTTCAAACGGATGTGATCACAATTGATGAACAAACTTTTTAGGTTCAACTCAGTAATACGTCAGAAATTTTAAAGCAGAAATTTTTAATACGTTGTACCTCAACTAAAGAGGTGTACTACACTTAGCTTCAACTTCTTCTAGATAAGAAACAGCAAAGGTCTTGAATTAATTGCACATTAAGTCAACCTTCTATAAAAAAATTGAAGTTTCCCTCTTAACTGCGTAACACGTAAGATCCTCTAATTAATCATTCAAGAAAAAAAAAGTTGTAATTGTTGCTGCTTCCACGGACGGACAGACAACCTTAAATCGATTCGGAATCATTTTCTTAGATTCAGATCCAGAAGATGACTCTGAGTCCATCCGCACAATCCTAACATAGTCTTGTACCACAAGCGGTGATTACGCAAGGGCTGGTTAGCATTAACTATATCTCTGCTTAGACGTAGGGGTGGAATCATTTTCTTAGATTCAGATCCAGAAGATGACTCTGAGTCCATCCGCACAATCGTAACATAGTCTTGTACCACAAGCGGTGATTATGCAAGGGCTGGTTAGCATTAACTATATCTCTGCTTAGACGCAGTGGTAGTCATCTAGCTGAAAGTTAGCTTTCGCTTTAGTACCAGTCCACTATTCCATGATCCACAATTTCAACAATCTTAGCCGCAAGTACGTACATGCAACAACAAAGCCTTAGAACAATTTAAACTTATTTTGAAAATCAATGTTCTTTGAAATTAAAATTTCGTCACTATTCTGCTTTTTTTTTCGCTGTTGCAAGTCATTTTAATGAGCCAACCATTCGAAGGGTAATGAAAAAATTTGAAAAAATTGGTTCTGTTTGAGACAGAGCAAGGCCTGGCAACGTGAAACAACTTCGCAGTGAATATTTTGCTGTGATGGAATAATTAATCCAAGCCGCAAGCCATTCTCAAGCTGTTTCATAGCTTAGTGCATTTTCATTCCAAGTCAATTAATCATGCTGGCAGTTGTAGATGCGTTTTTTTCCAGGTTAACTCAGTTGAAAACACATAAGAACGCAGAGCTATGAATGACATCAATCTTTTTAAACGTTGATGTACGTCGAACGACGGCTTGTAAACAACTGAAATGTAAAACTTGAATACTGCTTCCAGGACAAGAAACTTGCTTTCAAATTTTTTCTATCACTTTCATCTTGCAAGACTGGAAAAGGCGTACAAATGCCGATGGCATTGTCGATCGCCTTTTGGAAGGAATTTCAAAAAGTTTTAAGAAAGTGTTTCAAAAGTTTCATTATAGTGCTGTAGTCGTATTCAACAGAGCTTTGCTTTCATTGTGATGATGCATGTAGGATGTGTTCTCTCTGCCCACATCTCCCTATGTATCCTATCGTTAGCAATAAATATTTATTGTGCAATGTTTTTGGAAGGAGGAGAGAAAATCCTGTTGGATCTCAATAAGTTGGTTTTGCAATTCAAATATTCTCGATGAAAAAACATTTCTCTATGATAAGTTTGTTTTCCTCCTTCGCTTTATGACTGTAATGCCAAATAGACTGAAAACATCTTCATTCGTATTCACCAAAATGAAGTCGAAACTAAACGGGGGGAGGGGATGTTACTTCATATATTGAAGCGACCGTGGTTGACGGTGGAAACTCCGGTTTGCCAAGTTTCGCAACAATTGTTATATGTAGCAATAACAGCATTATGCCGAATTTTCACTTTTGTAGTCTCGTAAATTTCATTAGATTTTAGTGCACATTACAAAATTTTTGGTATTTAATGTACAGGTCGTAAATATAGGGGAAATGAAACGAATGATGCGAATGAGACCAGAAACTACAATGACTAAGAAGATACTTTCCGTAGATGCAAACAACAATAGTCAATAAACTAAAGAGCAATAGAAACGTTATCTATGCAACCAATACGAACGAATACTTATTAGAAATGCCATAAATTCGCAGTTTATTCTCAGCAAACAAAATTCTTGTTAAACATATTTACTTAGATACTTACTTATGACGTCTTGCCAAACTATAGTTACCTTGCAACGAAACTTTTTCATCTACGGTGCTATAAAATGGTAAGAGGTAATAGGAGATAATTGTGGGCGTGGCAATATATAGTTTAAGTATATTTTTCCTTATTTCTTTAATTCAAAACATATGGTAAAACATATGGTAAATGTTTGCTTTCCAATGTTTGGCCATCCAAAAGTTTGTAACGATTTCTTTCAGTTTATTCAGAATCTCTTAAGTTTCAGTTTTCTATTTGAGTTCTTTCAGTTTTAGAAATTTAACAAATGGAAGGAATTGCATAAGAGATAGATAATCATGCAAACCCATTCCACGACTAAGAAGCAAAGGCGTAGTCAAATCAATCAGAAAATAGAGAAGACGGAGGGACAAAGAATAAGGGATACAAGAACGTGACTATTCACTACAATTCTCCTGCATTTAAGTGCACAGGGATGTGCAGAGGGGTCTGAATTATCTGCTTACATCGGTTAAATCGCAAATCGCACTTTGGTTTAGATCATATATAGTACGGTACGGTATTCTGTATGTTGCAAAAGAATTAAGAAAATTTAAACACTTCCACGTTCATATAGGGGATATGAAGAGTAATATTGACGCCCCGGTGAATAAAAGTAATGAGAAACATTTTATAGTCAAACTTTTGATGGCAAACTATAATGAAAAACATATCGAATGGAGGATAAATAGGAAAATAGCTACAGATATATGTCTACAGCACTCTAAAGCCCATAAGTAAAATGAATGGCACCCCTAACGTAACTAATGGAGTTTTCTTCTTAGAGAGCAAGTAACCATAAATTTTTATATCCAAATAAAACGAAATTTGCCATTTTTATACACACAAGTGGCATCTGCAACACATACATACTTTCAAATACGAGATGTATTTTAAAAGTCAAGCAAAATTTCACAACATTTCAATTTGTTGTTGGCATATGAACGTGACCTGGTTGTCTCTCGTTGCGTTGGTGCCCTTAGCACTAAGATAAGTTTGCATATGTAGTTATGCCGACAATTATGCCGACGATTTGGAATTGCACGCGATTTTCTATTAAAACATTTGCTTTCATTATATCCTACACTACTTGTGATGCAAAGGTATGTTAAGTTTGTGCGGATGTATGCAACACCCAGAAGGATTTGAGACAGACCCACTCGTTATTATTCCGATCGATATGGACTCACTTTCTGAATCGATCTAAGCTTGTCTGTCCGTCTGTCAGTCTGCCAACCATGCTTTCTTACGTTCAACCTGCAGGTCACAATTTTTGTTATTTTGATAAAATGTAGATAATGCTTTATCTTGAATCTTCTCAACGCGTTCTGCGAATGTCAGTTTCGTATCTAATTGCATTCCCAATGATCTCAAATTAGACATAAATTGAATACAACATCCATCCAGCTCTATTTACGGCGCTTGGAACGCTCTTCTACCCGTCGCCAGTAAGGCTTTACTTTTCCCCACGGCAAGTTTCCCTTAGCATTTATATAGCCAGCTTTAGCCTTCAGCTACAATCTGTATTAGCGGGGCTTGCTGGTGCTGCACAATCAGGGCAATGTTATCCGCATAACCTATCAATTTCGCCCCGTTTGAAAGGTCGATAGTCCACAGACCGTCATATATGACATTTCATAGGAAGGGACCTAGGATGGCCCAATCTCTGCAGTACACTTCTGTTATGTAAGAAGCTGTCTATCTTTTCAACCAACTACGGAGAAAAACTTCATTTGTTTAAAAATTTGATGATGGTTTCCAAGTGCGCCGTGTTAAAGGCGTTTCTGATGTCCTCCGAACCGCGTTTGCGTCCTTATTATATAATATTTTATCGCGTTCACTTTTTTATGAAAATAAATAAAAGTGCGCGGGGCGCCAAAGGCTTTAACGGTGATGGTGGTGGGTATACGGGAATCGGTTTTAGAAACGAACATTGATAATAAGAATAAAAAAAGACAATCTTGGGAATTAAAAAACTTCGAACCTCGTACTTGATGCATATATATATATGCTTCCCTTCGTTAATAAAACATTGCAAACGTGTATTAACGTTAAACCACCACCACCATCGTCCCTATGCTATGAAGATGAATATCCTGTGCGTTGCTATGTTCGTGTTAGGATGCTGTAAACTCAGTCTATTCTGCCATTTTCTTTAAATGAATTTTTATACTTTCGCAATAGTATTGTTGTTCTACCAAAAATAAATAAATAAATGGAAAGAAAAAAAAAAAAAAGGAAAACACAGAAAACACAGAATAAAAAATGCAACCATAAAAATTGAGTTTGTGCGACAACAAATGAGAAACAGTAGCATTAAAAGGGAGAAAAAATTTTAAAATATTTTTAACTCTTGTTGTGCGCTACATTTCAATGTTGTTACATGTTACATAGAGTTAATGAATGTATTTGTATGTAAATCACTTGTAAGGTGTGAATATTTGTTTGTATGCAAATCAAGCGTAAAGTGTGAATTCGTGGTAAGACATCAATGGGACGTCATTTGTTTGATCAAAATATTTGCCTAAACGTTACTCTCTACTCTTTTAACCCCTAAAAAAAAATTGAATATTTATATATATCACGCACTATAAATAAATCCGAGTTAAGGTTTTGTTTACGTTTTTATCACAACTTGTCTACATAACACGAGAGGTACTAAGGTAATCTAAAATAATGGAAAGTAGCCTGAGTTCATTTCTCTAAAACTAACACTTTTAGTTCACCTTTAACGTCTGTGTGCGTGGCAAGAGCGATCTCTTGTTTAAACCGCTAGAATAGAAATGCAATGCTATCTTGAAGCTCCAAAAATTGTTTAATACGATCATCAACATCAGCGTTGCTGGTGGCTTTACGAGAACGTATGGACTGTGTCTGATGTGTAAACAACTATGAATCAAAGCAAATAATTACTAGTTTGGTTGATGTCGCTAAAACCAGACGACGATAATACAAAGAAAAAACGAATACAAAAAAAAAAAAAACGCTAGTGAAAGAATTACATAAGCAAAGTTTAAGTAAATGTTTTGAATATTTTTTATAAGAAAGAATGCTTTGATTTAATCGCATCTACTCATCTGCTTTCAATGTTTTTAAATAACAGCCAAAGAGGGACGATCTTATGCTATCAGCTGCGAGATTGCAGGTCAGTAGCTTTTTACGAAGTCTCTAGGGACATTAAATGGGATCGAAGCCCCACTTTCCTTATTCAAAGTATTGATGTAGGGTCGGTCAACAAGGATACTCCCACAACGTTGAAAGTATCTTATCATGGTGCCTACAAACTTACAACTCGAATTTCTTTCACCCTGCTTCGGGCTATAATATATAAAACGCAACGGTAAATTTGAAATAAGAGGAAGTAAACAAAGTGGCTTCCGATTTTCAGAAGATAGATGGGCAGGAAAAGACAACGATGTAAAGTGCAAGAAAATTGAAACGATCCAGTCGTGCGCTACCATAGGTTCTTCTCGGCTCAACCAATTTGCCTAAATTTGAGATGACAACCATTCTAAAGACTAGTGGACACATGGATAGTCATAGTTTGCCCATATATATATATGTATAACTTCGTCACAAAATGCTGCTATAAGCAGCTAATGCAAAAAATCTATTACCTTTTAAAGTTTTTGCTTCACGACATAATTTGCTGTCGCTTCTAGAAGAAGGATACATCTGAAATGTATTTCCATACATTTTTATTCCATAATGACACGTCATGAGCTTTAGAAACTTCCTATCAGTGTTTGCTGAAATCCCTTAGACCTCACGTAGAAAGGATAGCTAAACTTATCCTGAAAATGTCTGCCTTACTTAAAAGAAGGCTGTCTTTTTCTCTCACTATTGAACTATTTTTTTATTGTCTTCCTATACCTACTATATAATCTGAATAGAATTTGTATAATATCCGCGTCTGGAAGAAGTCTGTTGCCTTTGTTTTCTCAAACTCAATGTTTACCATAATGATCAAAAATTTTAACTTTGCTAACCTATCTACTGCGCCTTGCTAAGCTATTAGATATCTGCAAAAACTTTTATCCGTGACGTCTACGTGACAGGTAAAAATATTAAAGAAAAGGGAAACACTATTGTATATAACGGTTGAATTCGATGTTTTTGACGTTCCTCTACATAAAATAGCATTTTTCCGTTTAATATAATTGATTTATCGAGCGTATGCCGACGCTAATCACGTAGTGCTCAAAATTCTTCTTCTTCCTAATTCATTACTTTTGTCCTTTATTTGAAAAAATCTGCTGCCGAAGCATACCAAATGCGTTCAGAGGTCTATGGTGATGCTGCTCCACCATGTCACAATTGCCAGTTTTGGGCTTAACGGTTTAAAAATGGCCACACGGAGAGATTGAAAGTGTCATTTTTTGGCCACTTTTGGCCACTCACCACACATAGCGCCTTCTGATTACAATTAGTTCAGATCGGAGCAGCATGGCTTGGTTGGCACGCGGGCCCGCAGAATTGAAGAAGTGCGAAAATGGGGATCGCTGTCAAGCCAATATGTTGTAAAATGTTGTCGAAAATGATGAAACTATTTCGATTAATATACATTCAACCATTATTTATATATATTTACCATCGATTTATATATATATATATACCATCGATTAATATACATTCAACCAATTTTCCACAAAAAATGCATTTTTCATGTATTTAACTATGTAACCATAACGCACGGCGTAAATTTCTCTTTTTTTTCTACTTTGCAGCATAAAAGGAGACTTGGCAGACTTGACCGAAGGAAGAAGTCGGATTTTTTGTAAGAAATTTTCTGCATCAATCAATTATGCAGTGCAAGCAGATTTTGGAAAAACTTCGAACTGATTGTCATTAGAACAAAGCGCATAATATTCTTTTGGAAAAAGATTTCAAAGGTTTTGAAACAGCGAATGAAAACTCTTCTTCTATTCAGAGTAATTCTTAAAGTGGGATCCACTTCCTTCTGAAATTGCTTCTCTGTTCATCACTTTTTTGAATGTTCGATCTTTTTCGTGAAAAGAGTATTTTAGGCGAGCTAAGTGGTGCTATACGTCATCATTATCATTAGCTTTTTTTGTCAATATATGGCAAGAAAGTTTTGTAATAAAAGTGCATGCGTACGACAGCCTAAGGAAGGTGGGCTTCTATAAACTGTTACGCAGCATTTAATTTTTCAATTTTCATATTAAAAAATAAATCTTGTATTTTAAAATATTTTTATTTAACATTGACCTGCTTTTGTACAGATGAACTGATAAATATAAACGCGCATCGTTTCTAATAACTAAAACGAATACATTTGCACCCTACATTATAAAAGTTGGTAAAATATTTAAGTGGTTTCCTGAAGTGTATCAGTTGATCGCCAATGTTAATAAAATAGCTTCAAGTATAAAGAAGTAAAAGTACTATAGTGGGCCAGGGCCCACCTACATCACTTTGCCTATTGCAGTTATTCACATACAAGGCCTATTAAAATAAAACGTTATATGGAAAGTGATTGGAAAAGTGGTCCCAACTGCACGATTTTCAATAACGTGCTACTTTGGGCTACAATACGTCGGTTTACCCAGTACAATAAAAATTTTCCAAAATATGTGTAGGTTGAATACAAGATCAAAAGGATGACTGAGGGACGGATAAACGAAGAGACAAGGAGCAAGTATAATGAAAGGTGGGTTTATCTTAAGTGCTTTTGGGTGCTGCGTGCATCCGTATATCCGTACAGCCTTACACCTGCACCACAAGCTATATAAAAATAAAGCTCAACAGGTAAAACGAATATAAAAACCCACATGGCCATACTTGGAATATTTACAATTATTAAACGCTGGGAAGTAGCCCAAAATATAATTAACATCTTACTAGTGCACGTTCTTGTGATGTGTCGTTTAATTTTAGAGAACGTTTTCTGAGCATACAAGCCATTCTTTCGCGTAGAGGCTCGTTAATTGCCGGTTGTCTTGACGTTAGCGGACATTTTCTATTCTTTGCGCCGCGGCCGCGTTCCTTCTTTCCTAACTCAGGTTCGTTGGATGGAACTCGATAATTTTAGCAAAAATTGTGCTTTATTTTCCTTCCACCGTTTGTAGAGCAATGATCCCAAGCGTTTAGTGATTATGATCGCTGAGATACATACAGGTTTGTTATTGCTTTCCCTTTCAGTTTATGGGTTATACCTGCTATAGGATCTCATTGGGTGGAACTGAATAGTTATGGAAGACAGTATGAATTATCTTCTTTTTTGGACGTTTTCGGGGCAAAGATTCCAAACGTTTAATGACTACGATCGCAGAGATCAATTCTAACCGGTTATTGCTTTCTAGTTTAGCGTATGGATAATGGTAACTATAGAAATATTGGTCCTTTCCACCATTATGTAGAGCAATGATTGCAAGCATTTAGTGATTATGACCGCAAAGATACATTCAGGCCCGTTATTGCTTTCCAGTCTGGCGTTTCCAGTTACTCATGCTTGTCTGCATTGAGTTGGTATTTGTTTATAAATTTGTTTACTAGAGTTGGTCTCTCATTTGTCCCGTTATTGTTTGCAGTCAATGGGTGCTAAAATATTAACACCATGCCTTTATTAGCATTGCTGAGGCGCGTTTGTAATCTATTTACAAAGTTCATTAGAATTCTTGTGTCCACAAGTGCGTGGATAGATGAGAGTCATTGAGTATTGAACAAATTTCTTCTTTTAATATCTTGTGCATGCTCTGCACTCTCATAAATCTTCCTCACATCTAGACATTCCCGATAGTGTTTTTTATTTTTCGGTTCATCGTTTAAAGTGCTTTTTTTTCCCGTTTTAATTGCAAATGAAAAACTGGTAGTTAACACTTTACGAGAGGAAGTGATTTTCACTTTCGAAGAGCATTATTTTTGTCGCATGCATGCATGCATGCATGCACGCATGCATGAACGTTGACGATTGTAATAACGTTAAAAAAGTCATATAAAGAAAAATTCGCCTGACAATCATTTTAAACAAATTACCGTCATTTCGCGTTCAGATTGCTTTTTTATTCTCTCTCTCTCTCCTCATAAAAAAGGGGAAAAATGCAAAAATATTATCTGAAAAGCATAACTTATGGGAAGTACATGGAACTATGTGAGACCACGATACCTTGTATAACGTTAATGATTTCTCTAATTTGTATATAAAACAAAAAAAACAAGTGTATAAAAATGAGTATAAACAGATGGATGGCCATTGCATCTTTATGACACCGTTTGTATTAGCCTCAGTGCGCATACATAGGTCTGCAATATTCTGTAATTTTCCTTTTTTTCCAGCAGTAATTCTCTCTTAAAAAGCGAAGCCTTACTATTGGCGGTTCATGCCTGTTGGGAAGTTGATGTAATGCATTTTGCTTTTATTGTGTCACTATCGAAGAGTCATAGGACACAAGGTTTCTCATTTCATTTGTTACGGTAGAAACACGTTTTCATAAAAAATTGCAAATTTTTATGTTCCTCTGCTTTATTGTAGGAATTTGCCTCGTAAGACAAACTCTAATGCTAAGCTCGAGAAAACGAAAACTCAAGCTTAGAGCTTATAACCACTTTAGTGAAAGTCTTATACTCCGAATTCTCTTTTTACACGAATTTGATTTAACACGAGTTCAAAAGAAAAAAAATTACTTTTTTTACACGAATTATTTTGTTTTAACACGATTTTTATTTATGAATTTCAGATATAATTCCCTTTTTCCATCTATCGTGTAAAAAGAGAATTAGGTATATAGTGAAGACGTTTAGTGAAGTATATTTTTCTAACTATTAAAAATTCTTTTATTATATAATTAAATTATATATATAAATTATAACCGCTTTGGTGAAAGTATTATGAAGTGAAGTTTATTATATAATTAAATTTATTGCGTCCATTTGGATCCTTATTGTCGAAAACGTAATTGCAGATTTGCTTTCTTCTTGTCCGATATTATGGTTTATATTTTGATTTTTTTTTTGCCCGAAAATATGAAATACTCTCGTCATTTTTATTACCTTGACCTTGACCTTTGCTTGAGTAAAATTTCCCTGACCAATGAATGTCCAAGTGAGGCCGCGGAGTGATTATAAATAAATCGAAAATTTTCCTTGAAACTAAGTTGTGATAGAAATGGTTAGAGATATCAAAACACATACAAAGTATTACACAAAGTTGAAAAAACAAACGAAAGCAACGTTGAAAGATAGGTAATAAACAGTGAACTAAAATACAATTAGAGATAAATCAATCCTTTTGTTTAAGTTATTTTCGTATCAGATGACGTGCGATATTTTTGAAAATCACTTCAGCACTTTGCAGAGTCAATTGCAACCAACAACACCTTCAATATAAATTATTCTGCTAGAGTATCTTAGCAAAGCTATCACTATCATCCTCGTGCTCTTGACATTATTGTAGGGCTTTCAGTATTCGTTTATCATTCACGTTTGCTTGCATTGAGCATGCGTTCTAAAGTGGATCAACAACAATTCGCTGTCCAATGAAGAAATTCTAATATGAAAACAAAAAACAACATTAGAGAAAACATTTTATTAACCATGCATGTGGGTGTTCTATGCACATGAAAGCCAATAAAAACAATGTATTTAATATGGAGCCATAATTGAAAGACTACATCGAATATCGGCGTAGTCGTACTCTACAACAAATCGCTGGTATTTTATTTACTGGTATACTTAAAAAAACGAATATATTTTGCTTTATGCAAAAATTGATTTTTTTTTTGTTTCCAAAAGAAAAAAAAACATGTAAGAAAATTATATGCGATCGCGACCGAATCTTTTATACCCATCACCGTTATCCTAAACAATTATTTCATGTATTTTCAAAATAAAAGTGCAGAAATTTATATGGTGTATGTGATGTACTTTAGGAGTAACGGGCAAAAAACACGCGAAAGCAAAAGTGTTCACAGATTTTGTTGCATAGGCATGTGGTTTGACCAGTGTGGGTCATTTTCAAATTTTTTTGCAAATTTGTAGGCGACATCTTTACTTTGGTGAAAGGGAGAGTGGTTACCACAGATACTACACAGTTGCGCAGACGGACAGATGGATAGACGAATGAACGAACCTGCTTAGGTATATTTCGAATTTGAATCTGGCCAAGAATTTGTATACTTTATTGCATTTTTGAAACTTTGTTCGTCGCCTTATAAAAGTTTTGAAAAAACCATTACATTGGGTAGGCGTAGCCAACTTTGGCCATCTTTGCGGTTAATCTACCATCGCCTGTAGAATGCACGCTCAAATTTTTGTAAATTTATCAGCTGAAGTTTATGAGCAATGAGCAAAAAGCCAATTTTTTATGCCTTTGGGAAAACAGAGGTGTTCTCCGTTTACATGGTACTGTGGGCGTGTCCCTCAATCGATTTGGCCCATTTTCGGCACCAAACGACATGGAAGAGGGTCCAATATTTCTGTGAATTTCTAAGGGGATACCTTCATTTTTGCGGTCAAGAGACGGCTTACACCAGACATTATACAGATGGACAGACGGCCACACAGATAAACGGACGTGCTTAGATCGGTTCAGAATTTGATGCTGATCAAACTTGTATACTCTCTGCGGGGTTTTTGAAGCCTACTTTTCGGCGTTACAAACGTTTCGACAAATGAATATGCCCCTGCCCATGCTTCGGTGATGGGTATAAAAAGAAAAGAAAACTCAACAGATGCTTGCATTCTAACCTAAAGTAGAAAGTGAGATATATAACCATAGTATGGTCATAAAATTGAATTGTTTGTCTTACGACTGCATCTCTCCTAATTGGTTGTGCACATATTTCTCGAGTCTCGAGTTTGCTTATCTTTGGGGTTGTATGCAGCAGCATTTTATTTCTATTTCTATTTCACTTTATTCTATAAATTTACTTTGGAATTTTGCAGCGGTTGTTATTAACGTTCCTTTTTGGCCCCCAGAAAAAATCGTGACAGACAGATTGAAACATGGAAACTAGTAAAGACGACGAGCAACTATGCGCACATATTTTCGTACATATTTTGCAAATCCGACTTATATCGATGTACTGTAACGCGAGAGTGACATCTGTGCGGTGTGAATCGATTCCAAGAATCTAATGGCAATTCACACCCAAACGATAAATCGCACATCATTCACAGTCCGTGTGTTTTCCGGCACTGAACAAAACACCAATTTTAACGCCTTTTGATGCGGTAAAAATTGTAAAAAATATTGCAAAATACAAAAATATTTATTTAAACGATAAAGTGGACATAAAAAAGTAGCTTTCATTTCCGTTTTTTACTGCAATGCGGTTTTATTTTCTTTTTTTTTGTTTTTCTTTAACATTCAAATAATGATCATATAATATATGCGTGTTTGTGCGTTTGTGTGCTTGGTCACTCATTAATTATTTATGCGCGTTTTGTCGCAAAATATAAAATTGTGTTGTTGTGTCGTTGTTACTATTAATTATTGCCAATCAATTAATCGAAAGTATCGAGCAATTTATATAAATATTTAAGAGGCGTTTAGCAAAAATATCACTTAATTACTGTTTAAGTTGAGTTAAGTTGAAAAACACATATAAATATATATGTATGTGTGTCAGTAAAAATACTTCAAGTATCGATTTGTGAATAACGGATAAATGTTATTATTTGCTTCATACACACATACCTCAATGGAATATAAACTAAATAGGATCACCTCCGCATATACCTTCGCCGTAGTAAGCAAGTAAGGTTTTCGCATGGAAAGCACTTGAAAACAGTTCAGTTCAGTAAAGCAAAACACATATCAATTCAATTCAGTCCAATGAGTGCAAAGTGAAATTATTTTTTAATTTTTTTTGGTTAACAATACGAATGTATTTGTGAGCAATTTTTCAAAACACAAACAATATGAGGAGGCATTTGAACAAGTGTATACATAAAAATAAACGAAATGAATCATGATTTAGTTAACTAGATCAAGGCCAGTACCAATTTATGACTGATTGGATCACGTGAAAATGGTGACACATTCATGTGATACTTGAAACGTCGTTTTTTATTTCATTCCTTTTGTCAATCTTTGATGAAAATGCACTGAGAAGGTCAAGTCTTCGCAAGATTTCTGCTTTTCGGCACCAGTGAGAGTGTTTAAGAGCATCCGTCCATGTTTAATTTTAATCTAGAAATTTTCAGTGTTTTTATTCACTTTTTGTTTAATTATATTCGCCTGTGACCGACTCTTATATGTCCATCAACGTTATCCTAAGGACTAGCAAAAAAAGGGGAAAAGCGAAATGCTCATACTCTACAATATTGGGTGGGTAAACTGTATTTTTCTATTTCTCAGCGAAAAAGTTGAAATTTATATCGTGTATCTGTTGCGGTTTATGAGTGACGAGTGGTAAACACGGAAAGCAAAATAGTTCCTAGTTTTTATCGCATAGGCATGTGGGCTGTGTAGGCGCATCGTTTTACCGGTTTGGGTCATTTTCAAATCCTTTAGCAAATTTTGTAGGCGATTTTCTAATTTTTGCAAACAGGAGAATGTTTACCGCAGATGTTGTACAGATGGACAGACGACCCGACGGACATGTTTAGTTGCTTTCCCAGCTTAAAACTGGCCAAGATTTTATATGCTTTATAGAGTTTTTGAAGGTCGTTTCTCTGCTAAACAAGTTTCTCCGTTGTTTCACTATGATAGGCTCGTTTTTGTGTAGTGCATGGAGTGTATGATGTGAGTTTTTTTTAGATTTATATTCTGTAGTTTATGAGCAATGAACAAAAACCCATTATTTATTATATTTGAAAAACAAAGGTGTTCCCAGCTTACGTGGCACTGTAGACATGTTCTTTGGCAGATTTGGCCCATTTTCAATGCTAACCTGCGTGCAAAAACTTTCAACGTCCCAGCTCTATTTGGAGAATTAGGAGAATGTTTAGAAGAAACATTATTCAGATGGACGGATAGACAGACGGATAGGTTTAAATCGATTTAGAATTTAATGCTGATCAAAAATACACATACTTAGTGAGGTCTCTAAGGCTTCCTTCTGGGCCTTGAAAACGTTCTGATAAAATGAATATACCGCTCATCCCTGGGTGATGGGTATAAAAATATTGACTAATCGAATAAAGAACACACGGACATAGTTTAAGTAACCCAATGACTTTTCATTGATGAAGAACACTTTGAGGAAATTTTGATATGAATTTTTGAATTCCTCTATTGGAAATGGAATAAATGCACGCAGTACTGTGTTTACACGCTTTTTGAAGATAAAGCCTTTTGATAGAGCACAAATAGAAGTATCGTTCATTTCAAATTAAAAAAAATTTAAACCTCACTCAGTTGACTTTGTACGAAGAATATATATGCCATGAAGCGTCCGTCCGTCCTTGCCGGATTTCGTCAAAAAATTTTATCATTATGAACGTGTATTTGCCATAATAAAGTATTTCACAAAATATTTTTGTCATTTCCTCAACTCGTTTCATTTCATCATTTATTCATTTCATATTAGACATGTCCTGTGATTGACAAGCGTACAAGTACATCGTTAAGAAGGTCGACACACTTAACTGTTTAATGTGGGTGCACGCAGTCATTTTTACGCGATTTTTCCTAGAGCATCGCTCCTAGCCCTGCAGAAATAGCATTAGCTGTACATGTTACCTGAACTCTTTCTCGTTTGGTAGCAAAAGTTTAAAATTTTTATTAATCACGATTAACTATTTTACAATATATTTTTTTGGCATATTCTTCTTTCTATGGTTCTTTCCACTTGACATCGTCAAGCGAGGCTCTGGTACATAATTTTTTTTGATTTTCTTTAACATTTTTTTTAACATACCGTTAACATATCTTTTCATCTGAATCCATTCATCTGTTTGCCATCTATCTATCTAGATTTGCTATGAAAATGTTTTATGTCTTCTGTAGGAAATCAATGACGGTCTCGTGTGGTTGAAATCTTAACTAAATTCAAGTTGTTTATCGAAAATTACAACAGAGGGAACACGAAAGCAGCTGTGTATACCATTAAAATGAAGGGCGGAGTTATATGACATTTCATGATGGCTGCCCGAAAATTCGTTATGGCTTTCTGCGTCTGTGCCATGTTAAGAATAAGGAGTAATTATATAGAAACGGCTGTATGTGTTTAATAAATTGTGGAAAAACTAATAAATAATTCTAGTTAAAGAACTAGAGAAAAACAAAAAAAAAAATATTTATATATATACATATATATAAAAATATAAATAAATAGTTAAAAAAGATTGATTAAAACTTTTGTGATCAAATAGAAAAATAATGAAATAATTTGAAAAATCAATGATAATGAATAATAAAATTGAAGCCGTCGGGAAAATGCTAAACAATGACGACGAACTACACTTTATTATGAGGAAATCAAAAAGTGATTTTACTGATGAAACAAATAAAAATGATTTGAAATCTATTTCGCTGATATCTTTAATGGTATTCGGTAATTGTGTATCTTGTGCTATCCCATGTATCTACAGGTTTGGACAGGTGGGAAGGTTTCTTTATGTTTTCAGTTTCTAGAAATATTCATCCGGAAGCTATACATAAATGTTAAGTTTCAGTTTCCTTTCGTGATTTCCTTGACTTTGAAAATTCGGAATCTAAAATTTGAACGATCAAAAATAGATGCGGTCCCGATGAGTATTTTTGTCCAATAATTAATTATCGTTCAGTGTTATGTACATATATTATATATATGTATATATATATATAAATATATATAAAGAAATTCTTTTTTGATTTATTCCTCTATATGTCGATCGTACTTCAATGTAGGGAAGAGTTTACAGTACTACTTATAAAAACATACGCAATTAAATTAAAAGTGAATTTCATGAGTAAAGCATTTCTTTTTTTTTTGTGCTTACGAAAGGCATAAGAAGAAAAGGTCAACCAAGAATGTATTATTGCTTAAGTTTCACGGTAACGCTTCGTTTTATTTCTTTGCTTTTATAATTTCTTGGTCATTTAACTTTTTCGGGGGACATGTGTAGCAACATTCGAGAAAATGTAAATTAAATGCAAAGCGTCAAGTTATTAAGAAGCCCATGGTTGAATTCAATTTTTAAACTGAAAAATAAGTTTGTGCAATATCAGGTTTTTTTTTTATAACTGCTGCACAATTCTGGATGAGAGCTATTTCCATAAAGTGCAGTCTGATTTTGTTTTCTCCTTCGGCCTTCAATTCCAAAAAAAAAAAAACAAAAGAAAAATGTAAGTGGAAATGTGACAGGTGTCGGATAGTCCAAGGAGTGAAAATTTTACAAGAGCAAAACATTGCTTTTTAGTATTCGCGTCTCTTTATCGTATCCGTTACTTGGCATGTATTATATTTATGTTGAATCGTCTGATCAACCTAACATAACTAATGTAATTATCTGTCTTGGGAAAAACCTTTCCTTCGGTTATTGTTATTATTATCACAATTTACTTAGACCAAAGAAATAAGTTCTAGAACTTGAAGTGGAATGAGCACTAACGACTAAGACTATCGGTTCTCCATTTTTTTTTTAAGGTACAATAGAAAGGTAGATAGAAACGAAATGCTTCGCAGCTTTAATAATATCAAATATTTTATGGATATTATGTTCTCCAGATATTTTCAAGATGTCCACAGGGTTGGGTTAGGTGCTCCGTAAATTAATCTTCGAAAGTATGCGTTTAGTCAATCACATTTCGTCCACAATTGCGGATCAGAGGAGTAAATTCCTTAAGTATCCAGTGATATGTTGCAATAGTATGCCCAAGACGGGCGTGGCTTTCTTGTTTAAGACAAAACAGTTTTCAAATCAAAAAGACTTAAATTTGTTAAAAATTCCTTTACATGAATCACCAGATTAGTACTTGCGACTTTAGTTTACTATAAAAGGAAACATGTTACAGCGGTGACTACTCGACATTTGAATGGAAAGATAATGCTATCTCTTCAAAGTATTTCTTGAATGTTTTGTTTTTGATATGTTCGATGCTGCAGGAGACGAAGAGCTATATAACGATGGAAGTAATTTCTAAAGTCTCACGAATGAACGAACGATATCGGGTCAGCGAGTCAAGCGAGGAGATGTTTAATATAATGTCTTCAATTTTTCCCCAAAATCCCTTCCGAGTACTTTAAACTAACCTTAGATGTTACTTCTCTATTCAAAAGAAATCAGTCTCAATAGATTTGTTTCCAGTTCTGTAACTCTGTAGTTGCTTATCTTTTTCTTCGATCCAGCTGGATTTAGAGATTAGTACGTATAAAAAAACAAGGGTTTCGTAGCACTCCCAGTTTTCAGTCATTTATTGGCCTTTATAAAGAGATGTCCCGCAAGTTAGGGAGCCGGAGCATAACAAAATTTAATCAAATAATTATTTTTACCTTTATTCGTATAAGTTATTTGTTATTTGCCCTACAAGAATGACTTTATTCGAATACACTTGTTTGTTTATAAAACATATTCATAATACAAGAAGTAGAGAAGAAGAAGAAGAATAATAAGACGAAGAAAACACGATAAACGACATGATTTGCACTAACAATATTATGTGCATTTTATGATTATTGCCAGCATTGCGATAAAACTATTTTTAAAAAGCAACAACAACAACAACCAACAATGGTTTCTAACAAACCTACATAAATACACAAATGTGAATATTTTGCCCATTACTGTCTGTACTGTTTTTTCTGTACACGTGTATATGTAGCGGTAGACGGAGCGCTTATCTGTATATGTAGGGGCACTTATTTACGTAACAGAGCAGTGATTACACTGAAAGGATTTAATGACCGGCCTTGAGCTAATTTATTGTAAAAAACGATCATTATGCAAAGTAATGTGTGAAATGATCTTGAAACGAAACGGATCAATGCTCATAAAGAGAAGAGGAAGAATTAACATACAGTAAGACCTATTTATGAATTTGTGCATTTGGAGTGAAATGACATAACGAAACGATTATTATCACCTTCAAGGTTAACCTACTTCTCTGTATCTCTCTATCGGCGAAAAAGAAGTGCATGTCTTGTAAAGGATACAATATGACTTCTTTAGGGATCGTAAGCCTTGAGCACAACATTTTTGTTTCAATCACATGCAGTGCTTTCTATCGGTCGCTTAGAGTTTAACATGTTCTTCCGCGTGCATCATTCAAAGTTTTTTTTGTTTTTTTTTCAATCGGGAAAAACGTGCCGACGATGTCCGTTTATTATTGTACGGCGGCAATCGTGTGTAAAAGATGTTGATTTGAAAGAAATATAAAAAGTGAAAAACTATTCGCGAATGATTACAAAACGGAAGAAAAAAAAGTTTATTTTGCTTCTGTTGGGCGTTTAACGGCCGCGAGTGCTAGCAGCAAAATCACGTCCGAAGCGATTAGAAGTGTGTGGAAAAATAATTTAAATTTCGTCTTCAGCATTATCATCGTCATCATTATCATCGACGTAATAATTGTTTTTGTTATTTTGCACCGCTGCTTTTTATTGTCGTTCCCGTACGTAGTACAAAAAAAAAAAAAGAAAAAAAAATCGTTAGCTTTCTCTGTATGTATCGTTTCATATAACTGCATGTGGAATCGTAAAATGGCGCATTTTATATTCTGTGCATGTCTGAAAGGGAAAAAACACGTAAAAGAGAACACGTCGAGAATTTACTTGCTTTGCTGCTATCCACCATTCGAAATGTTTATCATCCATTGCGTTTTTCTTTCGTTTTTCTGATTCTCTTTTCTTTTTTTATTTTTTTTCTTTTTTGTGTTAATTTGGGTGTTCCGCACAGAGTGGTTTGGTTTTTGTGCAAAAGTCTTTCTTTTGGTATTTTCTTTTCCATCTTTCAGCAATTGTTTGCACATTTGTTTGCGTTTTATGTTCACTGCACACAATTATATAAAACGAAACGATTATATCTTCCTTCAGCGCACCCAAACTGGTGCATTTCAATGATTATTTAAACACACACACACACACACATACGCACAAGTATACATAAAAACACACGCATTTATCCATACATACATGTATACATATATACAAACGTATATACGTACCTATAAATAGAAGGAGGCGTTCTAATAAATCTTGAGCCTGCGCCAAATTTCGAATCCTTCATAAGTTCTCTGCGTATTCATTGACTCGTATAGTGAGATTTGTATTTAATTACCGCTATTTACGGCACGGCAGGATCAATATTTTTTCGATTACTACTACATATAAGGCAGGCAGGCAGGCAGGCAGGCAGGCAGGCAGCCAGGCAGGCAGTAGAAGTTTGCGAGTTTGCGAAAAAAATATAATAAAATAGAAAAGCCAAGAAAAGATGAGTTTAAAAAGTTTATCGTAAAAACTAAACGGATTCTTCCTTTTCAGTTGCTTTTAATGCCAGTAACTGTGGGCAGATTTATTATGCCATTATATCGTTTGAGTGAAAAACGCAAGTATGCTAACTTTACTGCTACGTACGCGATTCATTGCAGAATTCTGTTTTATTTGAAATTTCTAATCGGGTAGGAAAACTGTTTGAGATTTTGTTGCTGTTGTTGTTTTTTTTTTTTTATCAAACAGACCTTTGGACACGGTATCTAGTTGGGGATATCCTTTAATACTTTAACAGTTCTTCTCTTTAAATTTTGCAATTCAAGCGTCAACAAACTTGTGCTCTTTAATCTCAGTTAGTCAGTTAATGTTTCCTGTACATCGTTTTTTTTCTTTAGCGGTTCGTTGCTATTCATACCGTTTCATTCTCCGTACGGCGTAATAATGTTGATGGCGTTCTCAGTTGAGTGAATTATTATTTGGCTTTTTTAATGCCTGCCTGTCAGCAAGTTATTAATTCGAAAACTGTTTTTATTTTCCATTCTTTCCATTCCATTTCTTTCTTTTTCGTGTGTTTGATGGGCAAATTTTCCAGAAAAAAATTCTATAGCGACGATTGCTTCTAAAATTTATTCCTCGCATCGTTTCTAAGTAAAGTTAATTTATACGCTCACTTTTGCCTTATGAGGAATATACGGTTTTTAACCTCTTATTAAAAAAAATGTTTTACCTTAAATTTAATTAATTTACAATTGCTTTCCATACTTTCTTTATACAAGAATCGACCAATCCAGTGGATTGCGTACAAAACAAGACTTGAATACTATTGATGGAGGCGTTAAACCCAAGGGAGACGTACAACGCTGCAATTGAGCGACGGGAGAAATCGATAAGATTTAAAAAAAGAATTAAAAATATGGGATTTTCGATAACTTTTCAATTGAATAACTCCATGTACGATCTATTGGGGGTAAATCAAGCAACGTGTTTGAATCCATTTGCGTATTGGCTTATAGCAGTCAAACTATTTAAATAGCCTCAGACAACAACGAATAGAAAATTTCAAAATTTTTTTTTAAAAAACTTAATGCAAGTTACAAGCCAGGCGAGTCTTTCCAGGAGCTTGCTTTACTTTTAGAAATTAAAAAGGTTTCAGAAAACTACTACTAAGGCGGGCTACAGACAACGAGAAACTATTCCCATAGCAAATTAGGAGCAGCGAGTGTATTAATAGGCACATTGAACCATTCAATCTCAAGGTTTCTACATCTCATGGCCCATATTCTACTATTTACTTAATTTAACTTGAATATGGGTCTTACTATTTGATCGCGGTGTTATATAAAATGGATGTTTTTATTGCTAATTATTTAATTTGTGGCGAAAATTCCTTTAATCAAAACTTTTTAAGCGAGTACAAGGCGCTATTCGCATGAAAAATGTAACAAAGTTCTAATCGCAAGAAGCAGAAGACAGTTTGGGTTTTTAGAAGTCAAGTTGCATCTCCCGAGAATGGACAAACGTTGTCTTAGTCTTTCCTTCGTACATGCGAATAGGAGCTCTCACGATGTTTTGCTTTATTTTCAAAATCATTATTGTTTTTTGAAAGGAGAAGAAACTAAGTTTAACCCCAACATAGTAATAATATTCCTTCTATTTATAGTGTCCACTGCTTGAAAACATGTAGCAAAGATATGCATTATAAAGTAAAGACTTTTACAAACAACAGAACTGTTGTACAGTTCAAGAGATTAGGCTTCTTTTTGGACAATGCATTGATTGATATGCAGCCTATCACATTTACAAAGATTTACTTTTTTCTTCGTTGATGCGAAAATGCTCAAATTTATTCATTCCACAGTGCATGTTTAATTAACTGGACTTGATATAAATAAAATAAAGTTATAAATAATTATTTCACTTACCAGGCAATAATGTTGAAGCATTTGAAGTTTCTGAAAGTGAAAAGAGATGGAATTTTTTAATTAAAGTAGAAAAAAATACTACAATAAATTATAGTTAGTTATTTAGTTAGTTAGTTAGTTTAGTTAGTTAGTTCTTCGCTTGTGCGTTACTCGAACTTTCATCATCTTTGATGTTTTTTTATAAGCAACTTTCAATTACACCAAAGAAATACTAAAGCAGTAATTGCACACTATAACACATAATAGAGGGTCGCGAGGTATTAACATGTAGTTCTGAACGGGTCACTAAGCGAATTGTGATTATTTCAGGACATTTTGAAATTGCACTCTTCGGTACGAAGCAAATTATTGATGGAATTCTGCTGAAATATCACATTACTCGCAGATTGTCATACGTTTCGTATGAGTAATTTTTTTTTAGTACTTAACCGCTAGTGCATATCGTGAGCGAATACATTAGTAGAATACGAGAAAAAGAGAGAGAAGAATAAAAATTGAAATATTTCCAATGGTTGATAGATATTTCATCAAAAGTATATTTTAATTTGCTCTATGTATTATGAACCGAAAAATGTCTGGGAATTGAAAATGAAAGAATTGTTCGTATGCGTGTGTTGTAAAAGTTTAATTTCAAATTATTTCTAGTAGGATTTAAACCGAAGTAACTCTCAAGTTTGCCGTCTTAATTGATAGGGAAATAATAGCGTCTTTTCGATAATAAGAGGGTGAATGGAGAGTTTTTTTCAATCCAAGTAATAAAAAGTCAATTAATTTTCTTCATTTATCGACTGCAGGTAACCGAAATGGATTTACTTTGTTCTGGTTCTATGATTACCCTAAAGCAAAATAGACGTTTACACTCTCGTTGCATACACATAGGTGTATGCATATTCTTGTGTGTTAGAATCAAATTAACTTAACATTTATTTATTCTTATTAAAGAAAGAAGAAAAAACTTGCTTTTTATGGTCTTATGCACGCTTACACAGCAACTTAAGCATCTTTTGAAGGAAATCTTTGGAGACTCCCTCCTTAAGCATATTAAGCCCAAATTCGTAAAGATATTCATTGAATTTTGGTTTTTATACATTTTCAACTTTATTCGTTGTATTCTTTGTATGGTATCGTTATTTTTTTAACGAATTTTATGTGTTGTCATGTGTCAAATGAAATTGAAAATTTATGACCTTGTAATTGAATCCGCTGATACTGTACAATAACATCGTCTCTAAGCGATTATGTTTGTATGTGCAACAGAGCAGAATTGAAATCCAAAAAAAGCAAGCAAGAACATCACCTATAGTAAGCTTGCGAACAGGTTTTCGGAAAACATTTTCTACACCTACATGCGGGATATTCATCTACCGATGGAGTTGAAATTAATGGCGCTGCTGACAGTGCGTGCACCATCACGGACGCGTTGTTGCCCTCTCATCATTTTCACGAAAAAAGGGAAAAAAGAAAGAAAAAAAAAAAAGCAACAACAAACCATTCTTACTAGCCCTACCTACGTCTAATACATAAGAAATTTTAATCTCAAGATAATGTACTTAGGCGGCATTTACATAAATTATGTCTACTTTTGAAAATCAAGCAAAGTCACTTCATGAACTACATGATAAAAAAAAAAAAAAACCAAAGAGTGACCAAATATTTGTGCTCTCGCTTCAACCAATTGATTATATCGGCAAGAGTTATCTTTAAATTCATTTCGAAATATCTCATGTTACCGCAATCGTATTCGTAGACCTTCATCTTGAAATTGTATCCGGCAAATGCGTCTGCCTACATTGACATGAGTGTAACCTTAAAATCTTGTTACCGTCCCTCAGGCAAATGATACGAACGATGACATCTAAAAGAATTCGAATGAAATAAAAATAGAAAGATAAACGCACATATGTATGTATATACGCATACACATGAAATTTGAAATGCTGCCATTGTTAACGCTAAGCGCAATATATTGCGCATCTTTGTAAGTTTCGATTTTATACAGTCGAAGACATCCATTGAAAAATGCATTCACAACATAAATTTTATTTTGACAGACATTGAATTTCAATTGGATTTCGTTGGGAATTATTCATTTGGATGAAAACAACAAAAAAAAAACCAAAAAAAAAACAGAACAGAAAAAATGGCTTATTCTCCAAGTAACCAAAAGAAGAAAGAAAACGCCAGAACTGTGTATACCGATATCTTCGAATCTTTCTTTAAATATTTACCATATGTCAAAACCTAAGAATTATTGATTGTTTGCAGCTCAAAGTTAGGAATATATATAGCATTACATTCTTCTTCTTTGTATATGTAGCATTACACGATGTGACATGAAATAGTGACGCTATGATGCCGCATATCAATCATTTTGTTTGAAAACATTTTGCCTTTTTCTGAGTTCTTTTAGGTCGAGTAATTTTGTTTTCGGCGAAGTAACTTCGTTTTCTTTCAAACTATACAAAACATCTTTCAAAAGTAAATCGATCCCAAGTTCCGAGAGACTGCACAGTGGTGGCATTAAAATCTTTTGGTGAAAATTTCTAAATCTTTGAGGAATTTTTGATAAGAATTCCTTCTGCTGTGCTTAATAAGGTAGCGTAACACGAAATTTCATTTGGAGTTTCCAACACTTGTTTTTAATCGCTAGACCCAATCATCGCATGACAGTGGTGGGGCATGACAGCAGTAGCTTGTAATGTAGTATTTCTTTCTAACCTCATCATTTTCCCATATTGTTATCCATATCCATGCCACTCGTTATCGACCATTCCAGGAATTGCTCGAATTCGTGACTTTTCATCCGAGAATAGCCGGTAAAAATATGTTTGAGTACATTTTGTCAGATGGTAGCTATATGTCGTTCATTTTTAGTTCAGCTTTCTCTAGTCATGGCTGTTTAGGGCTCATATAATGTCCTCAATGCTTACCTGATGGTCGTGCTAAACTATTATCAAATTTTTCAAATATTTGCTCTATGATGCCGTAATTTTGGGGAAGAAAAGCGATTGAAACATCTTTCGACGACCCATTCCTGTATTGGCTAAAAGAACAAAAATGCTCAATGGTTGACTTTGTAAGATTGTAAACAATGGCATAATTGGCGGAAAGTGATGCAGCTTCACATGTCGTCCAGTTCCTGTTAACCGTTTAAGTGGTATTCAAACCGCCGTAACATTTACGTCGCTTTTAGTTTGAAGACTTAGTACCGAAGAGATCGATTTAAATTGTTTTGCTTATTAGTAATCAGCATCAAAATGAAACAAAGAATTTGGTTTTTTTTTTCTTTGTTCAATCACAACAATATGAATAGATTTCGTTTCATTTTGAGCAGACTTTTTCTATTTGAATGCCTGCGAATGCTTAGCTTTGTAGATTAGGTTTGCCTCAATGCTCTGTCTATATTCAATGCATTAATTTTTCGCTTGAATTTTTGTGTAAAATTAAGAAAGTCGAAACGTAAAGCTTGTGCTTATAATGTATTTAAACGAAGTCAACGATTTATTAAAAGTATGCTGCTTAAGGCAAAAACAAAATCTTAATTTGGAATTAAGCTTGAAACACATTTACATGAATGAAAAAGAGTGAGTCATAAATTTAAGTCAGCCTGTCATTTTTTTAATGGATCTGTCCAGCCATGCCAGCCTTCGCTGGCACTTTAATAAATTGAAAAAGTGAGAAAGGTACACTAGACTAAGCAGAATTTTTGGCATCCACTGTCTGGCATCAAAATTATATTTTTTCATGCGTAGACATGTAGACAGCGAAAAAAGGAAATGAATGTGAGGGCGTATTAAACGTATGCGCTGTATGTGCTCTTGTGAGCATGTGCTCATAACACATGACAATACCTAAGTCAATAATTCCCGGGACTGGGGCATAAATTTCGTTTCTAAACAAAATACATATTATTTTTACAGACCAGCAAACATTCATGATATTGGGAAGTCTCTCAGAGAGATGTTTATATTAGGAACGATGTTGAAAATTATTCTTGATTAACGAAAAGTGAGGTTGCAATGAGTAAATGAGGAGCCTAAGGACTCTCAAAGGCAATTTATTCACTATTTCGCAGCAAAATGTGGGCATGAGAAAGCTCTTTTTCAAATGTCTATCGTGATTACTTACAATGAAACAAAGACATCCTGCCCCAGAAGCACGACAACAATGGCAAAATTATCTGGATTGACTTTACATTTGGTGCCACGTCCGTCGAATTTTCCACACTTTGTTTTCGGTGACTATTATCAAAGGGAAAATCTCAAATTGTTGCTCCGGAGAAAACGATTTGGATCAAATGACGGGAATATTGCGGCATCCGAGGAATATTTTCAGAATCTCAATAAATGATTCTGAAGAAAGGCACTCTACCATTCTTGACGCAGGCTATATTGATGACTAAAGTCGAGTTTTGCCAAAAAAATATTTGTGGTCTTGCTTAGCCCCGAGAATTACAGACCAATGTATTATTTCTTCTTTCTGAAGATTAAATAGATGTTTTCAAGTTTGCCGTAATCAGAACAAATAAATTTCAAGCGACAACTTTCTGTGATCTTTCACTAAATCGAACTGCGATCATACGTTTAATCAAATTCTGTAAATGAATTCTGTTCAACAAATCCAAAACCATACCATATGCGTAACTTTATTAAGCCTAATGAAAAAAAACCTTTGTGTCTTTAAGGCGGACGGCACAGGAAATAATTTTATGCGTGTCACCGAATGATTACAAAAGTCTATTCATTGTGTTTGTGTGTCTGTTCATTGTAATGGCGAGAAGTAGTCTTGAACGAAAGCCAAAGTACATCTATTCTTGTTCTATCCACAACTCTCAGTCGATTTTACCAAGTTAATCTATTGGTTAGTCGGTCTGTTGGAAAACTTCTACAATCATGCAAAAGTTGAGAAAGAAAGCTAAATTTATGACAAATCAAGCTCGATATGCCGTCACGCCCAGCTAAAGGTGCTAAAAGTGCGCTGAGACCAGAAATACCAAAGGCAATGCTCTTTTTATTCCTTGCAACTCCGCGTCATGAAAGCAACTTTCTCACATACTCCATCGACATTTGATCAGAGCATGGCATTATTCTTGCATGGCTTGGTTTGCTAACATTAGTTTTTTATGTTCAATGTTAAAGTCTTTTCGCATAAGGAAAAGGGGAAAAAGACAACAACTTTGCATCGAATAAGTGTGACTACTATATAGCTAAAGAAAGAATTTACTTTTTGATTCGAAATTTAATTTATTGCAACTTTGGCGATAAAATACAACCGTTGCAATGTATATAAATATTGGAAAATTGTTTGGAGTATTAAAGAAAATCCTTCAAGAGCGTTAAAGAAGATGAAGTAAAAAAACCCAAATCAAAAACGAATACAAAAAATGCCAAAATTATTGTAGATCGGTGTAAATAGATTTAATTTCTTCTTGCGAATGATGACGAACGGTTGGATGATTTTAACAAACTTTTACCTATGGCGATTGGTGTAAAAAAGGGAAATGGTTAGTATGTCATCAAGCATGGTAATAGAATAGAGAAGGAAGTATAATTTATTGGTCATAAAATGGTTCAGAGACTAAACAAAACGGTGCAAATATTTACAACTTAGTAAATTATATGATATGCGTATCCTTATGCATCAGTACGATAACGAGTATTTTCTCAAAGCAATTAATAAAAAGAAATATGTTTATATATATGTATGTATATATATATATATAGTAAAGACGATATATTACTAATTAGGTTGAGAAAAATGTCATGTGCATAATTTTTTTATCGGTCATTATTTTGGGTAGAAAATTCTGTCAAACAAAATTTACTCAGAAGCTATATGTGATATTTACTCTACTGATACATTCTACAAACAAACACCCATGCTATTGGTTGCATTATTGCTTTGTTATTTTGTTGATTAGCGGCGCTGTCTGTTTCATTTAGACTTCAGGTTATATATATATATATACTCTCTTAACATAGGTAGAAAGTTAAATTAGTAGTTTGGAGTAATAAATATTTTTAAAATAATTTTTCTTTTTTAGATATTTTCCTTTACGACTGAAAAGGAAAGAAAATATTCTCATAGTATTTTTGGATACTTTTTGCTTGAGGTTGAAAGTAGTTTATGTGCTACTACGATTTAAAGCCGACAAATAAAATAATGAGAAAATGATAATAATTTTAATTAAAAATGCTTAGTAAGTTATCCAATGGATGGTTTATTACATAAGTACGCATGGACGAATCTGATTGTTTAAAAATGTGAATGCGTGTACTAAAGTAATTGCAATATTCCTCGAGGACCAAACGTTATATCACCGACATCACCAAAGCGGCCATAAAACGCTTGGCCTGAATTGTGCGAGTATCCAACCCTCCAACAACAAAAAAAAAAAAAAAAAAAAAACACTTCGCTAGACATTAGTCGACGTAGAAATGCTTGCATTGCTATGAGTAGCAAATAAAAAGTAAATGCAAACATGTCTTGCTTGCAGCGGACATTAACAATTTTAAATTGAAATGATCGCTACTGTGAGAGAAAAGTAAATACATTCGATATTTTCATTCCAAGACTTATATATAAGATTATTAGACTTTACCCTACGCACTGCAAACGATTTCTAGAACTGAGATGCTATCCATCCGATTTGATTCGAAGATTTAAAAAAAAATTCGAAGCGTTGAAAAACAAAGTCAATGAGGGATGAAGAAGACTTATTAGGTAATAAGGCGACTAACTTCTAAGAATCATACTTTGTCGGGTTTTTTTTTTTTTGATTAGCAAAAATATGTAATTTCGCTTGTAGTTGAAAGCGATTTGGTTATAAGAATTGAGAGAATAAGCTAAACTGATCAGATGAGGGAATTTGCAAAGCAAGTGCTGTTGGGGATCATAGTTTCGAAAGTTGATAATTTCTTGCTAACGTGGGTTACGCGTGGTTCATATGAATTATTTAGTTATTGTAATAGTTAATAAAAAGCCAAAATAAACCGAATTACATCTCAACTCATTAAAGGCTGAGACACACTGTCCAATGAAGAGTTATGGGCGTAGCAGAAAGGCTCGCATTTATCGGAAACTGCCACAACAGTCACAAATGCTGCGTCTAATTCAACATATGTTGTATTTACGTGTTGAAGCAAAGCAAAGCACCTACATGCGGTTTGCGATAAAAGCGCGCACACACACACACACACACATACACACACACACACACACAACACAGCTAACATTTTACCATTTATATGCTAGAAATGTTTTTCTTCTCTCATTTTCGTGTTACTTTTCAACATGTTCTTGCGCTTTTTTTTTTGTTCTTTTTTTTTTTACCCCGCTTTTAAACATTTCTGCAAGTCACGATTGCTGGCATTGAAAATTAGATTTCTTGGAAGTTCGTTCGCTTTTCGAGAAAAAAAAAAACAAAAAACGTGCTATTACTTCTTATTTTCTGTACTCCAATAATTTTATTTTGCGCATTTTTACCGGGACGCGTTACGATGTAGTTTATGTGTTTACATGTTCTTCTTGCTATTTAGTAAGAATTTAATGCATGAATTGCACTTATTCATGGACTTTAGCTTTAGTCAAAAATAATATGTAAATACACGATAAAGTATATGCTGTTGATACACAAAGAGAACTGCGCAACATTTCCATTAAATTTGTATTGTGTAAGTGTACAAACATACATCCCATTCTTGGTGTACCTGTATTTTTTCCGTTCCTTTAAGTTCTTGAGCCACAATTTCGATTTTTTATTCGATTTCGGGCTTGAAATTTTTCTAAAGGAAGATTTGACCTTAGTTTTATGACACGCCCAAAAAGAAGGCATCTAAATATATATTGAATTATATCTTGCACATTTTCCATTCCTTTGATAAATGTGCGCTCTAAGTGGCTTGCCATTGCTCAATCTATTTATTTTGCTCAAGAACTCATTCTCATATCTTTTTACTTTCTTTAGACTAATTTTAGACTGAATGGAGACCGAGTTCTTTATTTTCTTTTCTTCTGAAATTGTGCGATGAATCAAAGGTCAAAACTAAAAGACAATTTTGCTTATAGTCATAGTGCATAGACTTTGCGTATACGTGTATGTGAACATATAAATGTGCTGAGTTCAAATCGACATGCTTGGGCTACACGTCCGTTGAGGTTCGCCTTGCTAAGGCGAATAAAAGTTTTCTTATAAATTTCTCTTTTAAAGTTTAATAAACTTATACTAAATTTTATTTTTGCTGGCAGCACC
>CCAG010018694.1:0-21901 GCA_001077435.1 Glossina morsitans morsitans | reverse complement strand
TAATGTACATATATACAATTAGATATCTTGGAATATTTATATGATTTTGTAAAGGTGTCTAAGTGACAGAGATTCTTCGGATCCTATATCCATATATATTGTATGTAATTAGTATTAGATCTACAAAGAAAAACCCAATGGTAAACGGAGTGTTTCCCCGACGAGAATTTACACATCTGTTCCCAGTCTGATGGGCTCGGATACTAACCGCTACACTATGTTTATAGGCACATTATGTCATAAATGCTTTGATTTTTCCAATGCATGCATAATTTTGGTCACTGTCTTTAAATATCAGCATGCTTTGCCCGCAATAACATAATTAGACCTCTATGGTTTGCCCACGAAATATTTGACTAAGTGTTTTTTACTATCCTACGACTGAATGCCACTTCGTGCAAAGCAACGGTTTTAAAGCGAGCGAAACGTATGATTCGTCCACCAGAACACCGTCTTTGTCACCAAAAATTCCAGGAAGAAAGCAAGCCAAACCATCTTCATCCTGTCGTACTCGAATAAAGCGTTCTAACGGTAAATACCAACGGTTTTTTCGCGCACTTTTAAGGAAAATTCACTTTTTTGAAAACTAATCTAATCTTTGTCACTGTGGATGAAGCATAAAAACAAAATGAAATCTTTATGCAAACTACAAGCTGAAATATCATTCCAAAGCCGCGATCAGTGTGACGCAATGCGTAGTAGTGGGCTAATATGCGGTATCAAATCGCAACTAGTGACAAAAATATCCCAATATTTTTATCACCAACAAATATATGTCAAGAAAACAAATAAAGATATCATAGTCGGTCATGGTTCCCTTCACTTCGCTTAGTACGGTTATTCGTATAACGACTTTTGAAAATAAGGCGCTATGAGGAAAACTTTCGAAAATATGGTCGACCCGAAAAGCATTCATCTTTGGGTCTTTGAAGCGGTGTACCAAACTGACCTGTAGGTTGAATGCACAAACACATTGGCAGATGTCAGCCGGACGAAAGGACGGACAAGCTTATCGGTATAGTAAAAGATAGTTGTACATCAAGTCCTTCTGGGTGTTGTATGCATTCGCACAAACATAATTTATCCTTACACCACACGTGGTGTCATGAAAACACAAAACTTACAATATTTTGCATCACACGTAATGTAGGTTGCAAAGAGTCAATTACATATGTATATATTCTTATACATTTATGTTAATACGTAATATGTATATAACTGACGGACGATTACTTTCAAGACGATTATTTCACGTTATATACTTGCTGGGTTGTTTCGAATTCAAAAATCGTATTTTTTCCGGTCCGCTTCTTCTTTTGTATTCTCTTTTTCGTATTTGAAAAAGAATTTGTTTGGACTACGTCTGATCTCAAAATAGCTAGCAACCATTTTTCATTACTGTTTCTTATATTTCGTAAACTGCAACAATTATTACCCTGCATCACTACAGTCCATAGAGCGTCAGCAGTGCCGACGTCTTTTCTTGGAATTTAATACAAATTTAATCTAAATTTTCACTGTTTCGTAAAAACAACGGATCGCACATTAATCAAGATTACAGTTTTCTGCTCTTTGGCGTATGCGAAACTACCACTACATCATTCACTATTTCTTTGTCAAGCAATTATTAAAAGCAAAAAAATAAAGCTGAAGGTAAAGACATTTTTTTGTAAAAACTGAAAGTTTATGGCATTTAAAGAAAGTACGCGGGCACTTTTAGGCGCATTTTGGAAAATTTTATTGAAATTTCGCTCTAACCATACATTAGGGCACCTTTCATGCAGGTTTGCTTAAACAGTAACAGATATCGTATACAAATTTCCAGTCAATCTTTAAACAAACTTTGTATAGATAGATATCTTGGCAAGAAATTCGAATTTATAAAAGTGATCTGTGGAAAAGGATATCAAAAATAAATCGCGTAACTTGTTTTGCTTTCAAGTTTTTTTTAATCGTTATTTTTGTTTTTTTTTGTTTTCCTGCATCGCTTCTCCCTTTGTTCACTAAACAGTTTAAATATATAGCAAACTGTATAAGCAGCATGAGGTGTATTCATGAAGTTACGGACGTATATGAGCTCGTGTCTACTCATGTATATATATATATATATAAAGCTTTTTTTACGCGCCTTCCGCTAACGTGACACAATCTTATTTACGATTCAAGAACAGTTTTTTTTCCGTTGTGTTGTCTTCTTTTCACAATAAAACGTCATCTCTCGTCATTATCGCTGCTATTTTTTTTTTTTTTTGTGCAATAACATTACGGAACCGTGCACATTTATCTGCAAAAAATATATATAAATATAATAAAAATGTTTACTTTGAGACTTTCAAAGTTTTGTCGACGACCGCATCAATTTATATTTATAATACTAAAGGCTAAAAAATATCGAGCCTTATAACAGAGAAAGTTTTTGCAATAAATAAGACAAGAGACTTTAATTTCCTAGAAGTTAAATAAATATTTATTAGACCAACTAAGCTATACTGCAGTACCGTTATCTTCGAGTGATTGATCATACCGCAAATAATTAAGAGAATAATATCTGTTTTCGCGTAATGCGAGTTTACACTGCATCGTATGCATTTAGGGAGATATATATATATATATATATATATACGTATAGGGAGAGAGAGAGAAGAAAAGAGAGAGAAAGAGAAGAGAGAGCTATATAATATAGAATTTTATGGTTCACATCATATAAATTGTTGCCATTACATAAAAAACAATTTTACTGCATTTAAATTGTTTGCTTCTCAGTTACTACCGTACGTACATGCACGTCAATGTGAATACGTTTTGTTTAGCAAAAAGAATAGAATAAAAAGGAAAACAAAAAAGAAAAAAATAGTATTAAAAATGCACACCAAGTCGTGTAATTATTTGTGGTGTCTTCGTAGTAAAAATTCTATTTATATCTAATATGAAAATTAAGAAAATGAAAAGATAACAAAAAGTACGAAAAGGATGAAAATACCGTTACCTTTTTTATTTTATATTACGAAAAGGATTCATTGCTTTCGTTTTTCCGCATGATATGCGTTCAAAATAAATGCCTTCCGTTTTATTATCCATTTGATTTCTTCAATTTCGGAGATTATCCCCTCCCCAGTTGGTGGTGTAGAAAAGGTTTTTACTTTTACGCCCCTTGACGTTCGCGTCTTATCGCATTCTTCCATTCAATTCTCCATCCCTTTCGAAATTTATTGTAACATTGCGAACGAGTGAATGCTTTTTACGACATAGTTTTCGTTTACATCGGGTATATATATATATATATATATATATATATATGCTAATACCCTTTCTTCTTTTACAAGCAGAAAACGCCATTTTGTGAACGCTTTTAATGGCAGGAAGTTTTTTGTACGCATGCATTCATCGTTGTATACTGCCATTGTTTGTCTGCATCCGTTGGCAAACATGAAAATCCAATTTCCATTTTCATCTCTCGTCATCTGTCAACTTTGTTTAAATGTCCTCCACGTATGAGTACATCGTCGAGTGAAATAAATTTCATTTTTGGGGAGAACGTCGCTACACTACACTATACGCTATAATGCACTTAAGCAAGGAAACGGAAGTTAGGGTAAGAGCTTATGGGATTGAAACAGAGCAAAGCTTGATTTTATAGGCTTTGCGATATGATAACGATATTATCTTTATATCATCTGGAGGCATGCTAACCATTAATAGCAAGTTTTTAATTGAGTAAGTGTGTGTGCACATAAATGATAATAATTTTTATATTTATTACTTCTGTTGGCATGTAGCATACAATTATACATAAATATAAATACATATATTTGTATATATATATATATATATGTGTACATATCTTCCACGCTCCTCCTGCAATTACATTTCATAATGAATTTCACAAAACGGAGAAAAATTCTTGAAAATTCGTACACTCGCATGTTCATCTGTTAAGTCTAGGAATGCCAATTGGCTGGTGGAGACTATATTCACCTCGATCTTTGAAATGACTTTAATAAATATTAATAGATAGATAGATCGGTAGATATAACATGCTGTAGGTTACTATAGACTTACACTGCTTGTGATGCCGGGTAAGTATTTATTTATTAAGGGTGTAGGCCACATGCAGACTGGAGTTACACCTGCCTTTTACTAAGCCCATCGATTCAGAAAGTGATTCTTTCTAACTTCATGTCTGTCTGTCCGTCGATCTACCTGTCTGTATTGTTTTTTTATTAAGGGTGTAGGCCACATGCAGACTGGAGTTACACCTGCCTTTTACTAAGCCCATCGATTCAAAACGTGATTCTTTCTAACTTCATGACTGTCTGTCCGTCGGTCTGCCTGTCTGTATTGTTTTTTTGTGTCCAACTTCCAGGTCGAGAATTCTTGAGATATTTTGATGAAATTTGGTACACTGATATGCTTTGGCCCAAAGACGAACGCGATTACAAGTGGCTTGGGTTAGACCATGTGTCGAATTGCGTCTCATATCCAAATTGCTGCGGCTTATTTAAGCCCTGGCCACGGCCCACTATAGTGCTTTTACTTATTAATATGAACTTTTTTCATATTTTTGAGCTTGTATTAGATTTTATGCGATTGTGTGGGCGGATTAGTACATGTGCTGCATATAAATCTAACAGTTTTATTTTATACGTAAGGTAACAAATATTTTACCACTATCTTATATATATATAGCACACTATAGCTAAGCTTTTTTACAATGCGGTAGCGTGCTCGAGCAGTCATACATAGTCAAAGAGTAACACAGACTACGCAAAAAAAAAGAAGGTGTTTGGCAGTAAACCTACGGAATGTCGTACTTCATGTCGAAAGAGTATAAAATTAAAAAATTTGTAAAATTTATAAAAAAAACATAAAAGTTTAGCCAACAATTTTAAAAATATTTAAAATATTCAAAATCAAGTCTTATGATGATATGGAAATTGCTACAAGTTTACTCATAAATAATTTATACGCTCTTAGAGCTTTGGCAAACGTTTGACAAATTTAATAAAACCCTTGCGGTGAGTAGACAAATTCGGCAGAAACAGCTCGTCATTGTTTTGTTATCTGCGCAAAAGATTGCAGAATTAATTAAGTGACATATGAATATTCTTAGTAATAAAAGTAATAAAAATTGAATGGCGAGGCATGTCACAATGTTTTGATGAAGTTTCAAAAATTTTCAAAGACACAGTAGATGATGCGTTACATAACCGAACCGATCTAATGATTATTTACTTCTTTCATTGAATTCCAAAAACAAAACTTCCCTGTAAGAATTAGTTTCAGTAGAAGGTGTGGGTTGAGTGAGATAGCAGTCGATCTACAACTAACTCAGCTAATAGTTTACGTTAACTTTATTTCTTGAGTTTCGTTAAAATCGTTTAAAAATTTCATCAAACTACTACATCGACTGGATGAAGACATGAAGTTTTGGTCATATTCTTTCGGCTAAAATGTTTTATTAGAATTTGAAGACAAGACTGTCAGCTATAAAATTGTGGGAAAGAAAATTTATAGTTATTTGCTTTGTTCTGCTTCTTTGCTTACTTGATTAATGGTAATAAGAATGTTTTCGTTTTGCTCCCAGAAAGCAGTCAGTGTAAATGGATTTTAAATTAAATTATAAAGAGAGGGGGTACGACAAAGACCAGATCTTGGAGAAAGGAAAATACTGCAGAGACTTAGACGGAAGCGAAACAAGAAGCAAAAAAATAAAAAGGAGAGGAATAATGAGAAAATCAGAATTATTACACTAACCGATAAATATGTTTGTATGTATGCAGACAGAATGCAATATCTGAAGGCTGCCAACTGTTGAGAGAATCCTTTTGTGATTTTTTTATTGTTATTAGATCTCCGCTTTATAAGAAAAGTACAAAAAAGATTGAGTTTTCGACAAATTCTTATGATTTAATAGAAAGAGAAGAATAAGAAAATAATTATTGAAAGCCGTCCTCAAATTGAATCACAAGCCTGAAGCGTATAGTGTATAGTGTATATTCTCAAACACGCATCCAATGGATTTAAATGAAAAAAGAAAGAAAAATAAATTTTTATCTCTTTGGTTTATTCATATTGAATACTCGCACACAAACGCATACGTACATGTGCAATGTGTTCGTATGTCTAACTAACAAAACAAAATGGTCACCAGTTACTCAAAAATACTTATGCAACACATATATACATACGTACGTACGTGCATACATGCGTATATCTTAACCCATACTGAAATTAGAATCATCATCATCATCATCATCATCAACATCGACAGAAGTAGAGATTTCAGTTGCTTTAGAAAGCAATAAAAGAAATCAAAAATTTATAAAACAGAAAGAAATACATGTCCTCTGTCCGAGAGATTGCCCCAACCGAATATACTATACCAGCCCGTATACGTATGTGCATGCATGTATTAATAAAATCCGTTCGTGTATGCGTCATATAAAACAAAAAAAGAAGAGAGCTGCAGCCAACATTTCGTGTGTTATCGCGCTCTCCCGTACAACGTACGTAACAATGCTCTCGCTATTCTCGCTATTCTATGGAAAAATGGAGGCAAGTACATACAAAACAAAACAAAATGACAATAACGGCGTACTTATATATAACGTATATATATATATATATATATATATACATATATATGTATGCATGTATATATGCATGTATATATTTATATGAAAGTGTTTAAACTAAAAAGAAAAAGCAAAAAAAAAGGAAAGGAAAGGAAAAAGAAACAACAGCCCGCTGTTTTTTCCATTCAAGCATAGGAGAAAAATATACACACACAAAACGCGAATAAACGAAGAACACATATACACAAATATTTTCCAACTTCAATAAGTTTTTACAGCGACTTTTTATAGCATTTGGTCGTAAACTTCTTGTTGGTGTAGAGCGCTACGCAATGCTTCTCCGTGTAGAGATTACAATGCAATAAGCGAATTGAAATTAAATAAAAACAAAAATATTAAAGCTTTAAACTCTTCGCCTGGTCTTATATGCCAGAGGATAATCCATAATTTAGATGAAATGAATTGAAATTGTTTTGCAATACGCTTTCTGGCTGGCCATGTAATAAGCTTTTTTAACGTTTGCTGTGCAGAGGCGCACAAACGATAATTGCTGAAGACTTGAAGGAAACAAACAAACAAAAAAAAAAACAAAAAACAAAAAAAGAATGTGCAAATCAATAGATACTAATTATAAACATAATATTATTAAACTGTGATACCCAAAAATTGTTAATAGAAGTATAAATAAAAAAATAAAAAAAATTAAAAAAATTGCTTATATTTACCTAAAAGATAAATATAATTAAATAAAAACCGTAAAAACGTAACGTTTTCAGTGAAAGAGTAAATATTTAAGTGAATATTTTGCGAAATTTATCTAACGTGTCAAGTGCAATACAATTCCATTCCCTCACAAAACGTCAACAAGGCTTCACATCCAAACATCATCTTGATCTTGATGCTTTTGTTGCTTACTACACGAGGTAAGTAAGTAGGCCTTCGCTTAATTTCAATTTATTTAACTTTTCTTACTACTTTTTATAAAGTAAAGAAATCTCTCTTACTCTCTCTCTCCCTCTCGCTCTCCTTCTCTCTCTTTCTCTCTTTCTCTCTCTCCGCTGTTATTTTCCTTTTTAAATATTTGTTATAGAATTTGATGTTGTTATGCTTAGAATAGTCAGTCGGTTATTGTTGATTCAGTTATAAATTTTTACGAGGTGTTAAAAGTGCTTAAATGTTCAAGGTTACATGTTACAAAAATATCTACAATTGCTAAACAAAACACACAAACACACACACATATATATATATCCACACACATTTACACACATATACTTACGTTCAATGATTGAATATTTAAAAGGGTTAAAAAATTTAAATTATACCGCATTTCATGCGTCAGTGGATTTTCATTGAATTAATTGATCGGTCCTTATATATAGTTAATTTTTAATTTACGACAAGACATTAGTCTTTTTTTTACTCACTTAATTCCCTTTCCTGCCTTCTAATTTACCTGAAATGATTTTGCGTAATATCTTCCGTACGTCTTCTACTACAAATTTGCTTAAAATGCCATTTTAGAACTGTTAAGACGCACAGTAAGCAGTAGTGCGATGGGCTGTAGCAGAAACGCAGCATCCTACACACAATTGGTTTTATGACAAGAACAGTTTAGTTTAATGAAAACAGTGGGAATTAATTGACGAAATCTTCATAATGCATGAAAGTCTAAAATGAACTAAGAAAATATGTGAAGTTTCTTGGTTGAGTTCTCAACTATAATCGAATTGGCTCAAAACTTATTACCCGATGCTCACTTCATTTGCATCATTGTGCATCGCATTTATTCTTAGCGTAACTTAGCGACAGGTATGATACATTTTCTAATGGAACTCTTAGATGATTATGAACTTTAGATAATTATTTCCTTGAGGTCAGCACTTTAACATTTTGCGTCTTTTTCTGATGGCTTTCAGTTGGTTAACAACTGTAGATGTATTTGTAACTAAGTTGTACCCAATCACTCTGAAAGTTCATAAACTGCTGACCAGATGACATTACCGTTAATCCCTCCAGGTAAAAAAAACTGAAACCAATTTGCTAAATGGCTGACTTCAAATAGAAGGCGTGTGTACTGATTGTCTTCAAAGAAGCGGAAAATTTGGAAAAGCGTGCAAGGATTTTGAATATCTATTACACCCTACACCCTATAGTTGTGGTAGAAAAACGGCATACTAAGTCTATGCGAATGCATGCAAAGACCAGAAGGATTTGAGATAGAACTTTTATTATACCAATCGATCCAGAATCATTTTTTCAATTTGATTGTCTGTTCGTCTGCCGGTCTTGTGTCCTTTTCTTCCACCTACAAGTCGATATTTTTGATATATTTTGATGAAATTTGATACACAGACATGTTCTAGGCCAAGGGCGAAAGCAATGGAAAATGGTTCGGAGAGGACCGTTCTTTGGAGCATTATCCTTTTCATCTTATTTTAAAAAGTCGTTATATGAATAACTGAATTAAGCGAAGCAGTATAGGGTATTTAATGGTAGTCCCAGTATAGTATGTATACTTGTTTTGCAAAAAATATTCAAAAAAATTCTTAATTATATTGTGCATAACGTAATGCAGAGTTCTTTACAAGGGCACATAAACGAATGGCTCCATTCAAACCAGATCGTAAACGACTATGCAAGGATTTCGAACACTGCAGATTTAGAACCACTGAAGACTTAAGCGACCACCTTACACCTCTTACTTCTAGTTTGTAATTTAGGAGATAACGCATCCGTCAGGTTGATCGTTAGACGGAATCTTATTTTTTTAATAGAATTAGCTAGGAGGAGACTGGAGCGGGAGAGATATTACCGATATACGTTAAG
Source organism: Glossina morsitans morsitans (assembly GCA_001077435.1). Classification (NCBI taxonomy): domain Eukaryota; kingdom Metazoa; phylum Arthropoda; class Insecta; order Diptera; family Glossinidae; genus Glossina; species Glossina morsitans. The sequence goes on along the minus strand of CCAG010018694.1, from coordinate 12,497 downwards.
TATGAGTTCAAAATCCATTTGAAAACAATTTTTTCATCAGGAATTGCGTCCTTTTATAGGAATGCAACTAACATTTTGAGTCGATTTGTACGTATATAGCAGAGTTGTGACAATGAAAAGTAGAGACGACTAAATTTGGTTGTGAAAATGCACAGCAACCAATACGTTTAAGGCAGAATGCATTTCTTAAGATCCAAGACGAACTTTCGTAATTGAAAAATAAAACGTTTAGAATATGGAATCAGCTCAATTTAAAAGCAATCTTATGGATGTGTGTGCCCAATCGTCATATCTTTAGGGATTAAGCACTCACTAAAGCTAGCACCAAAGTAAAATCAAGCACACTTAAGATTTGAAATCCCGAACATTGAGCCGCTATTTCTACCTACACGACTACTCAAGCGGATAGGTGTTAATGTTAACTATTAGTAGACGCTAGACTAAATTTATTTTAATTTATTACTTTATGTGCAAAGCAACAAAGAAGACGAAAGTCGGCATAATTGATTTGACCAAATCAGTACGTCTTAGCACCGTGTGCTAATCTTATGCTACGACGCCTAGGAGAATTTAGATTTCGAATCGACTCGCATTTTAATTTGTATCGTTCTATCTATAGGAAATTTGAGTAGAAACCAGAGTTACTTAAGGTAACTTCCCATACAGGGAAAATTGTAGTAGCAAAAAAACAAACGGATCAACAAACGGATCTACGGTTCATTTTCCCTTACAATATTTTGTTATGTTTGTAAATAGAAGATAAGGTCAGTTTAAGTCGTCTTGTTAAACTTTTTTAGAATGCGCTTAAAGTGCAGTTTAAACTGTTACCTCAATCAAAAATGAATAGTAGAAGCGAAATGACGACTTTTATATAGTGTACGGAAAATGAAAAAAAAAAAAAGCGGAGGGAAAAAAGCAACCAAACAAACCCTGCCTGAAATCATTTTAAACACTTAATAAATACAAACGTAAACACTGTTTCGTAATTAAGTTGTAATACCTTTAGATAGTAAAGAAATAAAAAAAAAAAAAAATATTTTACTATTTAGCGCCATATAAAAATGCAATCAAATTTAATAATTACTCGTAATCTATTGAGTTCATAGCTATGTATGCAGAGCGCTTTGCGTACAAAGCTTCAACGGCACCTACTCGTAGTCGTTTAACAAACGAGAGAGCAATAAGGATAGTTGATCGAAAGCCATAAGGGTGCTTAACTCCATGTGTAGCAAAGACACCTTAAATTTTTCTTAAGGTGACCAGGCATATCCCTATTCCCCTTCCAACTTCGACATTACTACACACCCTTCTTTAGGGCCGCAAAACAATCGCGAAGGGTGTGATATGATTTGTATGTAATTGATGAGACTAGGATACGGTTACATGTTGATTTTGGTAGTCTTTTTTTTACCTGAAATTAGAGTTAAGTGCATTCGTGTCAAAGGGTACTACCCGGCAGTTTTGAGCTAGAGGTACTTTTAGTCTCAAAGGCCATGAATATGAGTATGAAGGGAATGAATGCAATAAATATCTGAAACGCAGATTATCGGAAGGCTCAATATTACTCAGAATATATATAATATGATGCCGATTGGCAGAGAAGATCGCTTGTTGCTTTCGAATAATTTGGAAAACCTTTACAGACTCTGTATAAAATAATCAACAATAAGATGAAATAAAAAGTAAGTGCTTCCTTAATACCAAAAATAATAAAACCGCATTCATACGTTTAATCCTCTAAAAAGCCACAAAAGCACTCAGTTGGGAGAAAATTTTCGCTGCAACAACACAGCTGTGGTATAAAGTTCAAGTTAAAATCATGCAAAGCATAGTCATTATCGAGAAAAACTGTAAAAAACTTTGACATTTTTGCTGAGGATGCATACGCATATGCATGCATGCGTGCATACGCTTGTGGAAGTTGGAGCGAAGTTGTGCGAAGACTGTGCTACACGTTCGCAGTCATATTTAATGCAAACCGCATTACTTATTGTCAGTTAAATACGCATAATAATAACATTAATAATAACGTACTTTAACGCTTTGCTATGTGAGAAGTTCTTATTATTGATGATGATGATGATAATGACGATTATCTCTCTTTCCCGCGAATTCTTTGCCATTGTCTTTCTTTTTCCTTCTTTCTCTATCGCTTTTATTGGTTTTCGCGTTTGGCTGCTGGCGGAATTTATGAGCTACACTAAAATAATTATCGCCTGAATAATGTTGTGGTTACGGTGAACAAATATACACACTTACACATGCATGCATGCATGCATGCATGTACGAACGACCAGCACTAGCGCTTATATTGTTGTGCAGGTAGGTAGGTAGACGGATAGATAGATAGATTGGTAGGTAGGTGTATGTGCGTGTATTGCTACTATTGCTGCTGCTATTGCAGCAGATAATAACCATAAAAATAATAACACTTGACTTTATAAATTGTGCATAACAAAAAGCGGCCACAAATATCGGTTTATTTCTAAAATATTTGCCTTTTTGATGTTTAGACAAAATTGACGAATGATTTATGGTCCAAGTTTTATGATGATTTTACAATGGATGTTCGCCAGGAATTATGGTTATATAAAATTAATAACTAATCGGAGATGAACTAAATGATCAAAAGAGATTCGAAATGATAGAAGCCATTAAATGCAAAACTCTGTCATAATGATAAGGAACACTTTAGATGCACGCGGTGATTCACTCGTCAGTCAGTCCGCGTATTGTCGCCATATTTGAAAAAGAGACAAAACATTTTTACGTTTACGTTCATTACTGTCAGGCGTGTTATTTTATTGCCAGCTTTGGTATGCGTGAGAGTGAAACGAAAGAGTTTCTTTCGCTTGCTTGGCTGTAAGTAGTACGTATATGCTTTCGTGTGTTTACGTTGAAATATGTGAGCGCGTGTATTTCAACCTGAGTATAATTTTATTGGATATATAACAGTTTACATTAACAGCATGTTTGTACGTTTGTTCTTGTATAACAGTAAGGGTAGTTTCCTGAGTTGCATAAAATTTACACATGGAGCGTTGTTTATGGGGTTTGTGTATTCGATGCGCATTAGACGATAGGCGCATTTGGCAGAGAACGACACGTTCTCAATAATGGTTACAGAGGTCGCAGTATTTAAATGTATGAAAGCAACACTTTTAAGAAAATCACAAAAAATTAGATCGTCATCTCTACAAACATGCCGGAATAATTCGATCCCGATATACGAAATAATTTTCGTATGCTTTTAAATCGCGATCTGTTATTGGTTATAACTCAACGTGTGTTACTTGTTGGCGGCATACTTTCAGTCTCGTTAGGCATGTTTTTCCTCTAAAATTTTAGATGACCCCCTGTTGAATAAGTTCTATGTGAGTCCATAAGTTTTTTAGATTACAATTTAGACTTAATTGGATTCTGCTTGAAGCACGCCCACTCCCAGTATACAATTTCAGCTTTATATTTCAATTTTCGCGGTCGAAATTATCTGTAAAAGGGAGGCGAAGAACGGACGGATCAACAAGGGAGCACGTACTATTTGACTCATAAAGTCGCGATAAGCCACAACGTTCTCTCCCTACTTCATAAGATATCTTGGCGAGAAAAGCGAAGGCGAAAGAAAAAAAAATTTTAAAATTCACTACCCCATTGTACGAGCGACCATTGCGTCTTTGGAAATCGTTTTCCTGTTTCCTTTACGAATCTCAACTTATTAAAGTTAAGTATTTAACCATGAAATAATGCGTTCTTTCCCAGTATTTGGAATTTATCACATTTCTTATAAAAAATTTATTTCGATGTCGATGTACTAAAATCAACCTATGGTTGTCGTAATCCTCCCGATTATCGTGCAACTCGAAGCCAATTGCTTTCTCAACTGTAATCATTCGCGCTGGAAAGCTATGGAAACTCAAGAAACAAAGAAAAATTAACGTTTTCGAAAGTTGCGACAATAAACGACAGGTGAACGGACATGACCAAAGGGATTTAACATCTTAAGCTTCCTGGGTGTGCATAAGTATTTTTGGGTGCCATAAATGCAATGAAAAATTACTTTGCCTTTTTTTTGTGTAGGGAAAAAAAATGTTGACGCCATTAAGATAAGAGTTCGTTCAAAGATGCATGCATAGTGAAGCGTGTAGACAAACTATCGCAAATGAATTGAAGCATAACGAAGATCTTCCAGTACGTGCTTCTGTCACAACTGATAGTTTATTTTTAACCTATAAGCACTTCTGCTGGAGGGTTGAAATATTCAACTAAAATCTATCATTTTTTGTTACAACTTTATATACAATGCTACTGCAATATGATATGTTCGGAATATGATGTAAATGATGTTTATTGAAAAATGTAGTAAAAGTAAACACTGCTTTCATTTCTTCGGAAATATTTTAACGTAATTCTTACATAAATATAGTCGGGCTTATAAATAATCGATTAGGTTAACTCCATATGAATCTTTCAAAAGTTGCTCATGTTTGTGAGACCACAGTACTATTATGTACCTTACGGGTATAGTTGATACGCTTATATCGATTTTACGAAGATATAGTTAACTTCCATAAGTATATGTTACGGTTTTACAAGCATATTAAAAAATTGTCACAAACTGTATCTATATGTCTTTGGACTGAACCTGAATAAATATCGATGTCTTAAACACGTTTTTATTAGAGACGAACGTTTCAAGAAGGCACAACCCCCCATGCTTTGTTGCTTCTAGTCCCAAAAGAGGTTCAATATTTTATCTGCAGTTCAAGGGTTCAACTTTGTATCGATTTTTGTGTTCGAATTTTGTGCTAATGTCAAGAAAGTATTAAATATTTTGTCTGTAAAATAACTCCAGTGAAATTTTTTTAATTTATACAATAAACACAAATGATACTAATTTTGTTTATAAAATTAATTTAAGTTTAGTGATGCGATGACTCTAGAATGTAGGCATAGGATACATGATGATTTGATGATTTGATAGGATATGGGTCTCTTAAATTTTCTCTGAAGAGGTAGTGATCTTTTCTTATCCTTTTCGAAAGATGCTTTTTTTATATTTTGTTTCACGTTCCATTTCCCAACTTTAAGGTTCATATCTCAAATTTCGTAAGTTTCGTCGCTCATCATAGCAATTCGGACATAGTGACTCTCTCACTTTTCGACAACAATTAAATAAAGAATACATTTTCCAAGTTTCAGTTCCACATCTCAAATTTTGAAACTTTGGGAATTTAAACAGGCCAGGTACAGACAGACATGGTTAAATATGTTCAGACAATTATAAAGACTGATTATGAATATATATACACACAATATACATGAATATATATACAAACAAACCCACATTACGTAGTGATTGGTGTAGTGACTGCCAGCCGAACTCCCTTATAATTTTGTTTTTTAGGCTCAAGGACATGACTTAAGAATAGTCGCGATTGTTTTATCTTCTACAAAATATGCTAAATGCAAAGAGGAATGTTTTTATGTGAGTGCGAGTAGCTATGGGTTAAGGTTAAGGGTGATATGTTGCGAGAGTCTTTCGCCTCATTAAAATGAAAACAAGAAGTTGCTTTAGATTGCGACCATTAGCCTTTAAGTCAGAAGTGAAAAGTAGATATTTACTGTCTGTTACTTTAAACAGCATGTTTTCTGTCGCGAACACGAGGGTAGACTGAAAATTTATCTCGCCATGATAATGAGAAGAGATAATAATTCTTCCTGTTATTTTTCGCGTACGCGCCTTGTTTTAGTTTTAAAGGACTGTAAGCAGAGCTTTTTAAGATTTGATAAACTTACCCCTTACACTGATGAGATGAGAAACAATTAACGCCATGATTTTAGTTTTCTACAAAGACTTTTAAAATGAAACTCCATTAGTTTAGCGTATGTTGGGAGGAGACAGAACAGACAGTAAATTCGACGATTAATGTAATAATGTTTGCATGTTTAACGTCTGGCTTAAGTGCGCCTTTTAGCCCTTCAGACGTATTGTTCACTCAGGGATGCAAATTTTTATTTCAACTCGTTTTATAACAAAATATTTGCGTTCTTTTTCATTTCTATTCGACGGAACGAAATTTAATTAAATCTTGCAACAAACAAACAGTTCGTAGTAGTATTTACATAATTATCTTGAAATCATTTCTTTTATTAGAAGGCTGTTAATGGCTTTCCATTTATTCGCAACAAAAATTGATTTTGAAAAGCGACTAATAGAAGTCTCTTTACCGTGAAACGTGGACAGAGTTTAAATTAATTTTTTTTTTCATGACCAACCCCTGGGACAGGTCATGTCCTCTATACGCACGGAGGTGATTAGGAAGAGTTATAGGAAAGAAAGGATGGAGGGAGAGAGTAGTGTTCGTGAACTTTCGGCTCAAAAATGAAGAAGAAGTTGTTAGGTTGTTCCAAAGGCGGGCAATATGGTTAAGGAATGACGAGTCGCGGTAGTATTTTGTGTGGCACGCGGGTAAGTCCAGGAAGAGTGTCTGGGTGGACAAGTCTTAATTAACGAAGGGTTAAGTAAAGTTTTCTTTTTTTTAATAATCAGGGTAAGCCGCGACAATTGAGTAAAATCTTTAGAGTCAGCATTTCTGTTCTCATATGTAGCCAAAATTGCTATTCTTAGAGTTCGACTTTGAGTGTTATATACTAAAAGGTAACGTTGGAGCTACGTCCTGTAGACGTCTGTATAAGTACAGTTATAAGTGTTACTTGCAAAAAAAAACCCATCAAAACTTGGTTCTTAGCTTATTGCCATAAATGCCTGAAAGGTTTTATTTCTTCTGTATTTTTCATTTTCGCATTTTTCTCGCATTCACATGCGAATATATAGCTAATAAAGTAAGCAAAGTCTTTTTTTATGTTCGACGCCTAATTCTAATCAAAAATTCTGAAAACGTTACCAAAGTAACCTTAATGCTGTCAATAAATATGTATGCAGGCAAGACGTTAAAGACGTGAAAGACGATCCTTTACTCTCATTTCATATTTTAACTCAATCCCTATATATTTTTTATTACATTTCGTTATCTACGGTGCTCGCATGGTTGCGATGTTTTAGTTTTCTTTTGTGGAAAAAAAAAAAAACAGAAAAATTCGCATTACAATCACATTCGCTTATTTATTTATTCTTTTCTTTTTTTTTTTTTTTTAGGGCGCATAAATAGATTTTTGGTTTCTCGTAGCTTATGTTTGCCTTTGAACGAAAGAAGAGTTTTTATTGGATATTGAGTGTTGGCGAGAAACGTATCGCTGCTCAAGGGTCACAAAAGACTAAACAGATTTATTTAATGAGAAAAACTCAACCTTTCCGCTCAGATTCTATACGTATTTGAAACGCAAGAATAACTTTTTAATAAGCCGCTATATACTTTATCAGTTAGCATCGAAAATAGTTAAAATGCCTTCCTTGGTTTGGGAAACTTTTCACATATATGTTGCCGATAATTCACAAAGGACCGCGTATATAATCTTCCATATTGACTATTATCCATAAAAATCTTTTGAATCGACCCAAGGAAACCCCGGTGTTTTGGTTTTGTTGCCTTACGGCAACAGTTCGCTTAAGTGCAGAACTTACTCATTATTCAGGATGACATTCGCTTAATTCGTTGAGAGACAGGACGCAGCCTGTGAAGAGACCTTACTTACTGTGAAGAGACTGATACTTACTTCTACGGACCTGACGACATGGGTGACGCGTAAAATAAACTGATATTTATCTAAAGACGAATATACAGATCGTTTTTGTTTTCCTATTTGATTTTAGGGGTAAATTAATTTGACTTGACTTAATGATTACAATTATTTCAAGGTCCACCTTCAAATGTTCCTTATATACTTTTGATCTAAATCCGCAAAGGCACCTAAGAGTTAATAAAGTCGAATTAGCAGGCAGGTGGAGGCCGGCGGGCATTATAACATAGCGAATAAAAATTAAAAATTTTTATTCGAACTAAACTAGAAGATGCCCTAAATACAACCATACGCACTCTCATAGGGAAGTAATCGCATGCACGCATAGCACATACTCGGGTGAATGAAATGAAAGTTACACGAGAATGACTTTTTCTTCAACTGAATAGAGTGAAGCTAATGAGATGAAACATAACACCATAACAACTTTGTAATGTGAATTAACTTATTTTCAGAAAGGAAGAAAAAAAAAGAAAAGAAAATCATATTTTAAGCGTTTTCTCTTTAAAACTTAACGAAACCAATAACAGGTTTGTCTGCATTCAAGTACGTTTCTGCGTTTAAAACAAAAACAAAAAAAAAAGAAAAAAAGAAGAAAAACTGAAACAGAAACATAAGTTTTCGGTTTTGTTATACATAACGTAAGAAAGACTTGAAAATCCACTAATAAACTTGAAATTTACGTTAATTTGCATTTACAAATGCCTTTATATAGTTTCCAGAAAGTATTGTGCAATTTTGTTATTGCGAGTAAACATTTTCTGTATCATAGAGCTTGAAACTTGTAAGAAGTATTTGTATATGTTCCGTGTGTTAGTAATTTAAACTTTTGTCCTTTTGTCGCGAACAAATCAGCATAAGAAGAAGCATCTAGCAGGTGTTGCAGCCAGTTATGTCCCACCAAAATTCAACTTTTGCTTATTATTTAAGTTATGCTCCGCTTATAACGTGCCTTCAAGGGCGTAAATAAATAATTGGGGATAAAACTTAACGACTTAGCTCCCTCTTAAGGATGGGACAACTATCAAGAAATTGTTTAGAATCATTATCATCATGTAGTATTTCAGACCAAATCTCGCAAACCGCTAAACAAGATTCGACCCAAACAGGATCCGGCCTAAGACGAGTTCATTTCCTGCACATATTATCCTCTCCAACTATCTTTGAATAAATTTAATTTAATTCAAATTTTTTTATTTATTTATTTTTTTTTTTTATGTAATTTTTTTTTTATTTTCGATATTATTCTTTAATTTATTACATTAACTGCGGACACTAGTTACGTGCATTATTTAAGAGTAATGTCCTGCCAGGCAGTATAAACATTGGAAAGGGTTATTGCGGCGCGGTCACAATAGCAGAATATGAAATTACGAAATGAAAACTTGTCGAATTAAACGATAAAATATCCATAATTTACGCACATTTTAATGTAGAATTTAATGTGTACTTATTTTTATAGCTCTATACGATGATACATACGCATAAACGCGTGTATGCGTATATATAGGCAAACAGTGCCAATTGATAATCAATTGGCATTAAACCAATAAAGGCGCGTCGCTGCAATGACAACATAGCAGAATAATAGAGTGGGATTATAATTAGTTTCGTAGTATCGTAATCGTAGGAGAAACGTCAAGTCCTTCTTACAAGCAATGATTTCATACAACAATCTACGGGCCTACCTCGCTCTCTCTCCCTTTCTCTTTCTCTCTCTCTCTCTCTCCCTATATATGCATGTTTATGTATATGCATGTATATGTGTCTGTGCGATTAAAGATAGTACGTTGTGCTTGCTTAATGAAATTACTATCGCTTTGGTAAAAAGAACGCAATCGATTTTTCATTTTATGTATTTCAGCTAGAAATGTTTAAATAAAATGACATTGTTGCCCGTTTGCAGATAAAATTAATGAAAAATTTCGAATGCTTTTTGCAATTCCATGCAAAGTCTGCATATAACACGCCTCCATTATCGTATCGTCCGTACACCGTACACCGTACACCGTACACCGTACACCGTGCACCGTACACTTTCTTCCTTTGTATGCATTCGCATTGAATGGATGTTAATTGCGTTTTATTGGTTGGATGTTGTAAATTTGCATTTTTAATGTCACATATAAAAAGTGCAAATTTATTTCGTTGTCAAAATCTACATTCGAAATCAGCAGCAACAGCAACAACAAAAACAATGGCAATAGCAATCATACGCTGTTCAGAAGCAAATGCATTGGTCTAATGGCCTGTGCCGTTCAGCTTCACTACGATAAAATTTTGTTCTTTTTTTATTTATTCCTTTTCTTTTTTTTTTTTCTTTTGTCAAGTTAATGTTAAAGTTAATGTGAATTTTATGTACAAAGAATTCTGGTAAAAGAAATCGTTTCGTTTCAATTTTTTTTTTTTTTTTTTTTTTTTTTTGTATTAAGAAAAGGACAATTCTTAACACCTCGACCATCATAAAAGCTAAATCGAAATCATTGGCATGAATTAAGCGTTTGGTTGTCTTTTTTGGTAATTGGATTATGGGAAAAAGATATTAGAATGCTATCTATAATTTATATCTTTAGTCAAGAGGTAAATTGCTTTTGATATTATTTTTTTATGAAAACTGACCTGACAGAGTGGTGCTTGTTTAAACAGATTGATGCTTGCTGTCCTGCAAAATATTGATTACCGTTTTTTAAAATAATGGCTTTATCTGAAAAGCAGTACCGAGCGGTGATGTTAATGAAAGGTGTAGAAATTTAACTTGAAATTCATTGATACAACATTGCTTCTCCAAGAAATATGTTTACTGTTGCATTCGTGGATGCTTTAAAACAAAAGTTCATCTACTTTAAAATTCATCTTCAGGCGATGGTGTTTTGAAAAGATTGCAATCTCCACGAAACCTATTACTGCATACAAAAAGTAATAAGATTAAGTTGTCTTCGGCTATTGTGATGTACTTCATTTCACATTTCTTCCGACGGGCCAAACTCTTAACAAGAAATATGCGGCACTTGCGTCAAATTACTCGTCGGAGTGATGGGTAGAAAAATTTCACTGTCTTTGTCATTACAATAACACACCTTTTCAAATGGCATTAATTCTTTGGGGCTCCTTCAGAAGAGATGCAGTTCGCATCATCCAGCAGTCGTCACATTTTGTTTCAATTTTTCTTTAATCGTCAGTCAGTCACTCAGACGGTACCCACTATAAACGCGGTGTATAACTAGGGTAATATCTAGAGAGAAAAGGGGATAGTGTGTGGTTGCGCTTCGTGGGGTGTACGCCAGATCGTAAAGTGTTATGCAATCAGCTACTGCTATAAGCCAATGATAATTAAAGTGTAACGTAACGCACTGAAAACCGAACTCGGATGTAGCGACTTGTCAGTGACATCTACTTTCAGTTGAGTTATGCGGTAGGCTAGGGTCCACTTGATATTTCTTACTTTCTACTAAGCTAAAAACAAGCAGTACAGGGATATCCTTTTTAACCCGATGGTGGAGTGAAAGTCGAATCGTAAACACAAGCATTTTATTAACTACTAAAGATACTGACATGGATATCGGACGGGATCCTCCCAATCTGGAAAAAAAACTGCTCGCGTGATTTAAAAAGAAAAGTCCCCATACCTTTATATCACCCCGTAATGGTCTGGCTATACTTTTGCTATGGCGTCAGGGACATGTATCTAAAGATTGGAATCGCTAATCTTCAGCGGCTATTCAATGGCAGCTTCACGGCTTTTACCAACACCTTACATGGCTTGCATATGGAGTTGAAGCGAAACTACTTTGATATGTTGGTAACGCTGACAGGGACTTAGTGTTTGTCTTCTACACACAAAAATATTACTGGTCCCGGTGACGCTATTTCTTATCGCTGTATATTTGACGCCAAATGGCAGGTGATAAGCGGAATGCGAAAACTGTCATCAAAACCGAATCAAAACATTTAAGGCTGATTATTAGGAGAAAAGAAGACGGACGAACCTTATGATCTGTTTTGCAAAAGCTAAATGGAAAATTTTCACTTGGCTCATACAGATCACCCAGAGATTACTCTCTGTCGAAGGTGCTAGGGTCCGGGGAAAAAGAATCGTCTGCTTCTTATCTGAGCAATGTTTCCATTGATGCTGATACCCTTAGGACGGTGGGAGAGCACATTATCACTTGAGGAAGAAGAAAAAGTGAATTTTTTTGCACTGAAAGTTGACAAATCAAACTAAGCAGACTATGTTGAACGTAAAAGTTCTGTGCGCTGACAGTTAGACTGCAGAGGCTAGTCCGAGACTATCTGATAACTATCGGTATTTGTTAAGTTTAATTTACATATGAAAATTTCGGTAATGAAAGAGACGACCGATCTCAATTATTCGCCTTGAAGTTAAGTTGAAACGAAGTCAACTTTTTAATTTGTATCGGCATTACAAACACTCTCATGCTGAGTTAGTTGCTACAGATTTAACCTAAATTAGAGCATGAACTAAGCGTACGTTTAACGTTAACCCTTTGACTGTGATAGAGTTTTCTTAAAACAGCGACGACAACAACAACAACAACACCATCATCGTCATCCTCAACAACAACAAAAAAACAAACATGTGGTATTGAACTACTGTGAGATTTGAATAATTCTCCGTTGTTTTGTTTGCAAGTTGTATTTATATATATTTGTTGTTGGTTCCTTTGTTGTTAAAATTTTTATTTAAAATAAAATTTTATGATTTTCTTGTATATTTTAACGCATAAGTTATTTCTATTGATTTATGATCGCATAGCGTGAGTACGCAACGCACAGATACA
>CCAG010018693.1:0-13809 GCA_001077435.1 Glossina morsitans morsitans | reverse complement strand
TATCATCTGTTCATTCATTCATTCATTCATTCAATTAACTTATTCATTCGGGGGCTCCGTGTACAGTTATTCGTGTGGAAGTTGCATTAGCGGGTTACACGTTTTTTTTTTTTTTTTTTTTGGTTAAAAACTTTTCGTTTTAATGGATAGAATTGGTGGTAGACGGTATTGACGTCAACGAATGCTGCTCATTGGAAGGTAAATCCTATTGGCATGGACATCCTTCAAAGATGTTTGGTTTTACGTTAAAGTTTAGAATTAGAAGAATAACGGACTTAAGTTTACTCCTCTGTTCCGTTAAGTTCGCTTCATTCGGTATATAGTTTTTAAGCCGTATATGAACGCTTTGCATATATGTTTCTGTTGTGCGGGTTTTCACAATCAATTTTTACGCGAAATCTCTTTCGGATTTAAAATTTGAAATTAGAAAAGAAACTGGTTTTGTTTAAACCGTAAAAGTGGCGAAAATCATAAAAGCCATGGATTTGTTCAAAACCACATGCAAACCGAAAAAAAAAGAAAACAGACGGACAACGTACACAAACAGAAGGGAAAAGAGTTTATGTGAATATAAATGTTTTATGTTAGTTTTTATGACGGATGTATTTGGATTGTAAACTTCTTTAACAAAAAAACGGAGAAAAAAAATGAACGAAAAATATATGAAAAAGAAAAAAAAAAAAGAAGAAAAACTGGACACACTAATGCAACAAGTAATAATTGTTTTATTTTAAGCAGAACATATGATTTATACTTAAAATATATATTGTATGTACGTAATATATTTAAGAGAAACACACACAAACATACAAGACAGTAGCAACTCGTAAAGTACTTAATGGTTTTTTAATTAAACGCCGAAACGTTTGTATGTTAGATTGTTAATAAATGAATAAAATCGTCCACAATGTTCTTTTTTTTTGCTCTCCTTTTTTATAATCACTAAGCAAAGGCTATACTAAGTTCATCATAGCGTATACAACATCTTCAAATACGCCGAGTTTTGAATGTAGGCTTATCAGCCCGGCCAACAGCCAGGTCTCTGATAGATCTTCGAAACTAAATGCTCGTCTGTACGTAGTTCGTGGATAAGTTAACCAAGTATTCTCTTCAACATTTAAGAAATCTCGATTATTTTTATTTGTTTCTTACTATATATTATGTATTACTATTATACAAATTAATTAGAAAGTGTTTTGTTTTTATAAATAATTTTAATTAATTTAAATATGCAACAGTAGTAGACAAAGTTGATTGAACGAAGTATTAAAAAAACTTTTATCCGATAAATTATCTCTCTCTCTCTCTCTCTCTCTCTCTCTTTCCGTCTTCTCTGTCTGTCTCTGTTCCTCTATTATCTTTCTCTCTCTATTTTTAATTTTATCACAGATAAAATTCCTACCTGCGCAAGAGTACAGAAGTAGGAAAGAAATATGAAAACATTTCGCTTGTCGGTCCAATAAAAGTCAAAGGCCTCTCGGGTTTAATATAACAAGAAAAGAAAACTTAGTGCTTTCACTTGTAAAAAACAGTATTAATTTTTAAGTGTTGCATTTTCCGTCCTTCTCCTTCTTTTTTTCTATTGCTCACCTCTTCTGCTGCATACAGAACCTATGAATGAAAAATTAAAATGTATTAAGTTTATCGCTTTATCTGTTCATCTGTAAGATCAGGTGCTTTATGTGCAGGAACATGTCTGTCCGTCAGTTCATAAGGCCTCTGCATTCTCGACTCTTTATTAACTGATATAGGAAACTGATATCTGGCACGTATACTACTATAGCTTCAAATATCACTATTTGAAATGTTTCAGAGATTTGTCCGCAGTAGCAGGCAATAGACGAAGGATGAATCTACGAGAAAAGTAAGTTGTGTCGTTTTCTGAAATCTGAATTTCTTGTAAAACCTTATTCCCATTGGAAGAATATGTTCTATTAATACTAAGAACCATGCTCATATCAGTCGAAACCGATGGAGACGTCCGTATCCAGTTCTATCTCAATCGGGAGATGTTTCTACAATTGAAAGAGTAAGCCAAAATAGCTTATCGAGGTTAGGGGAGCTTTATTGTCTGGAGCTAGCGTATTGGAGACATCGAAATGTTCAAAAATAAAATGGTATTTTTTCTTATTCTTCTTAAGGGATGTTCTCTTAAGGGCTGTTCTTCACAGTAAGGAAACAAAGAAGTGGGCAGCGAGATCCATTGATCCCACTGATACTTAATCAAAATCTTGATATGAAGAGTATCCAAGATTCGCTTTTCGGCGACTATAACTTTCTTATTTGTTTCCTCTGTTTTTTATTTTTTATATTTTGTATGTGTATGCAATCAATAAATTTTTAATTACGTTTATGGTTAATAATTGTTAATAAAGCAGTGAAAGAAAGAAGAAGAAAGAGTTTCGGGTGAGTGTTTGATTGATTTAATTGAATTGAATTGATCAATGAATATAGTTTATTATGGTCGTAAAATGTTTAACATGAATGTAAACGATTTGTTTTGGGTTTAAATGAGGCATTTTTATGACATACACTAATGAAAAATCAATTAAACTTTTTTAATGTTAATGTTACACGTAGAAGGCTAGATTTTCATATTTTCCAAATAATTAAAGTTTATTGCGCTTATAAATAAGTGCCACACGCAAATGCACCAAACGCTTGCGAGTAATTGAAGAGAGTATAATATATTTATTTTTATTAAGCTTAAGATGGATGAAACTGGACGCGTCTTGATATAGGTCACGATTTTAATGAACATTTTAAATATACATCTATATATAAATATATGTTTTGTTTTTTCAAAATCATATAAAAGCAACAAAAGATAGAAGAGGAAGAAAAATATCTAAATTTTTTTTTTTTTTTTTTTTATTATAATAACATATCTTGCTTTCACGAACTATCGTAATTTTTGTCACGAGATAATCAAGATGTTTTAATGAATGATTTTATATGTGTCTTCAAGTTTATTGCCACACGAGAGAGTAACGAGCAAACTTGCCCCACTGACATGGTTTAAACTGTAATGAGTGTGGAACAAGTAACGGTATTTAGTCCTTAATGTAGGTCGCTCGTCCATAATTCTGAAATCAGTCAGCCAGTCATTCATTCCCTTTTGATTTAAGTAAGTAACGATTTGCTACTCGTACGTTCAAAGAGTTTTGTAGAAAATCAATAAAAAATATTTTAATGTGTATTTATTAATGGCGGCTAACACAGAAAAAATTTGTTTACAATCGTTTAAAAACTCATCAAAATATATGCAGAAATAACGACAGCAACGACGCCGGTGATGATGATGATGATGATGATGATGAGAGTGATGGTAATAACGGCAGTGGAGCAAAGGTCGTTGTGCACTTGAAACATAAATATTGTATACATATATACACATATATATACCATAAATAATACAATAACGCCTACACCATATATATATATATATATATAGGAAAAAAATCTCAAACAAGAACTAAACCACAAAATGCTACAGAAATATTTTTATTGGATATTTGCAACGGTTTTTGTACCGACGCAGTTCTTGCCCCTCTTAACCCCACCATCAACGAATAAAGGCTTTGGTCATGGTTTAATGTAAGGAAAAAGCACATAATTTCATTTAATGATCATTTAAGTTGTCATAAAAGTTCAATAGTCTTAAGAGAAAAAAAAAATCCAAACAATGCAAAAGAACGTTTTATTTTTATTTAATCTTCGTACGACTTTTTAAAAAAAAAATTTAATTATTTCAAGTACAAGAAATAAAAAATCGAAACGGAAAACGCAAAAACACTGAATTTTTAGTTACGTTTTGTAGTATTTTTTAAGTTTTAAAATAATTCCTGGAACTGTCGTTCTTGCGTACACTTGTGTTTTACTTATGACTTATGTAGTTGTAGTAGGTTGGGTCTGTTGTTCAACAATAGCAATAGTATTCACGTTCGCATACACCTATAAGCACATGTTTGCATGCCTACTTGAGTCTTTTCTTTTTTATTTTTTGCTTGCTTTCATATATATACATACATACAAATGTATAAAAATTTGAGTGCGCGCACGTTTGTGTGTATCGCCCAAGAGATCAGCATGGTATATTGTCAGCCATTAGTTATCTATCTCGTTCTCTCTTTTACGTATAAGCTGATTGCGTATTGTTGTTCGTTTTGCTACTCGTGTGGAATGCTTAAGCGCTACTACTACTACTACTACTACTACTACATCGACCATCACTTTATCACTATGGCTGCTTAAAAAGCAGCACATGAACACTGCATGCATGGCAGTCATGCAGTATGGTCGTATAACCAGGTATTTACAAGTGTATATGAATCATCAAAACTGATCACTCATCATGAGATCTGTTTTTTTTTTGTTTTCTTTTGTAAATGGAAATATACAACTTTTGTATAAGGAAATATATACAGCCGACGGTTGCTTAGTTGAAAAAAAATGAAGTATTTTTGAAATGATAAACGAATTTTATTATTTCAAACGGGCTGAATTCAAGTCCCTTGAATGTTGACGATTTCGTTCTCAATCTTTTTTGCAATATTTAAAAGACCCTTAGTGATCTAGTTGGAAAAGGGAGGAATACCGAAATTTCTTTCTTCCCAAGCCATTGTTGTGGTATGTTTTAAATCAACTGTTATCTATCCGTCCGTAAGTAGCCTTTTCTGTGAAGTGTTTTTGTTTTTATGAAGTTGAAGAGATTCCTTATAATGTTGGATTGGTTTTAAAGCCATACAACCATTAAAAGAAAAGGAGAAATTAAATCGAACAGATCCATTACGGTTCAATTCATGCGAAATCTTTTGTGGACAAGTAGATGTGGGTCTGAATTAATTCTCAATGTGAAGGTGCTGTAATGTTTATTAATAAATGGGAATCTATGTGAACAATGCATGGCTATGTAAAATTTGATTTGGTTTAATTTGCTTAAATTTCGTTCGTTTCTTGTGTTAGTCTTGTCCAAGATTTATAAGGTACCGAAATTGATGATCGCAACACGAAAACGTGTACTTACTACGTAGCAATAGGATAAACTTCACATTCGTCGCTTGAAGTCAATCCAATATTATTGGAAGGCAATGTTGGAGATAGTAACAAGTCTCAAGTAAATCGCCCATGGAAAAATTTCGTATCTGTAAGCAGACTTTTGATTGTTTGAGGAATTCCGAAAAATTTGCATTGAAGAAAGTAAGCCGTACGGCCCTGTTATGTCATTCAACATACTATCTAAGCAGCTATTACGGGCCGATAGTTGGAGATACAGTAGGAAAATCTTTACCTTCGCTTTACAAGCATTTCACCATCAGACATTTTTGACTCAAGTCAATTTCAAATATCTTTCTATTTAACTATTCATCTGTTTATACATAAGGATTTAGCGCAAAATGACTGATGTCACGATTCTTTGTGTAATAATTGTCGGCTACGCGTAGTCTTAAAAATATTTAATCTTGTTATAACTACTTGATAACTTTTTTCTTTAACAAAATGCACATTCCGTCGGCTCTTGGTAGGATAAATATCGGAATCTAAGCAACGTAAAATTTTTGATGATTTAAAGTTTCATAATTTTGCGTTCATTCCTTTCGCGTTTTTTTTTCAATGTATGCGAAAATATGTGTAATAAATATATAAATTTGTACGTATAGGGAAACAAGTTCGTTCATTTACATAAAAATAATTTTTTTGCAATTTCGATAAACAAAAGGCTCGATAAGCATAAATAACCTTAAGTGCATGTCTATGCGTTCTATCTCGGATGGCCTGAATATGCGGTAATAGTTTTTAAACAAACTTTAAGTTAATGTTATTTGGCATGGGGGGGAAAAAGGAAAATAAATTACAATATATTATTGTTATCGTCATTCACGGCATCGCTCTAGTAATGTAATGAACGGGACACAAAGACCTTAACTGGCAACAATTGCGGAACAGGCGCACACATGCGAACAATTTTCTTTGGTCGTTGTAAACATGACGACATAATGGCTTAAAACTATAAAGAAGAAGAATAGAACTAAAAGTTAATGGTTTGTGCATGTTTTCTTTTCAGCCGTGGCGCTTAACATTATTTATGATGTTTGGAGAAAATTTCAACAACAATAACAACAAAATTATATACAGAATATATACATATATATATATATATATATATTTATATATATTTATATATATATGTATATAAATGAAAGTATATAAATTTGTGTGTATATATGCATGTGTATGGTTATACATATAAAACAGGAATACGCAGACAGTTGATTTATATTTTATGTCTTCAGTCTTCATGTTTCGATTTACCCTGCTGTACAAGTGTTACTTGTTCTTCTTTTTTTTCCATTTTTTCGTGTTCTTTTGTTGTTGCAATGATTATTTATTTTGCTATTAATACCTCCATACTTTATTTTGTTAGTTTTGCCAACGTTGCGTTGCATTCAAAATTCACGGTCATTTTCCCATATTTTTATTATCAGGCATACGCGTGTAAGCATTATTCAGTTAAATTATATAAATAATCAGAACAATTTGAATAGTTTCTAAATGTATCTAAAAAGTGTTACTCCTTGACATTAGGGTTTAAATAATCGGTCCAAACGACAATCACTACCAAATGTTTATTTATCTGGGGTTAAAAAAGTTGTGATAAGCGTTTTCCGTACAAGTTCGCTTTTGAACACATTGTTTAATTAATTGCGGTAATCGAAAGTTTAATAGAAGAAAAAGAAGAAGAAGATCTTTCTCACTTCTTCTCCTGTACTCTGAGAAAAGATAAATAACTAAAATTTGGATTAAAAGAAATATTTGTTTAGTCACGAATATTGAGACGGAGGGGAGGGGGGGGGGGGGAGCTTCATTAACTAATTTAATATTGAACTTGATAATCTTTTGCTCATTACATATGCGCGCTTGCAGTTTTGAGGTTTCCTAAGCGTAAGGAATGGAGATACCTTTTGCTTCAAACACCAGTGCTTTCTCCACCTTTCGCGGACTAAAGCTGTAAAATATGCCCATTTCCATAGTACACATCACAGCACATGGAATTTAAAAAATATTTGACGATCTACAAGTGCCAAAAGTCATTTGAAGGGTGACGCAATTGGCATATTGACAAATGTTGTCTTTTCAGTGGAAATTATTAGTATTGAACAAAACGAAACAAAACTATCTTTTCCTTTACTCATTTAATGCGACTTATCATCGACATAATTTATTACATTTGTGGAAATTGTCTTATCAGTAAGTATCTAATCCGGTTTTTTCATTCTCCACATGAATTGTCGTACATGGTATATTATTTCATCCACCTTCTCTTATGCTCATTCAGAGTCGTTTACCAAATCGATTTAACTTTCGATGCTCATCTGTCTGCCTATCTTTCCGAACGATGTCTGCCATATATGTCATGTGAGTTTATATTTACCTCAGGATGTCTCAGTTGTTGAGCTTTTTTGAAGAAATATTAAAAATGAGTTCAATAGGATAAGTTTTACGACTTCTTCCCCTTTGTTTTGAAAACATCCTTGAAATCCATGAAAAAAGAAAAATTGCAATTTTCAAAGTTTCCCGAAACAAATGGCGTTGATAATTAGCATATTTCAGCATGGACTGATTTTTTGGATTTTCTCCTACATGATCGTATCTAAAAAATTTAAGCCCTAATATGACAGAAATAGGTTTTCATAAGAGTAGGTGAAAATAGCCAAACCCTTTGGGGATTCCTATGGAAAGTGGGTGTTTTCTGACGAAAGAAGATGAAGAATAACAAGATATTTCAATTTACTAAATTTGGACCACGCCAGTTAGCCCTTTGGACCCGTATCAATATAAAAGCTCCCAAAGATGCCATTTTTAAAATTAGGGAAAGTTAGGGAATTTGATGGTGGGTCTTGCTAGACTACAACGTTTTTACTTATTTTTATATAATGGAAATGTATTTGACGCTATGATGACTCGATTGTGATAGTTGTGCGTGTTTAATATTCGCCTGTTAAACAAAATAATTAATGGCTTAATTCAAATAACAAATACATAAATTAGGGGTTGAAGCATAATTTCTTTTTTCCAACCAACGCAATTCTTGGTATGTATTGGTGTGCAGGGTTGCTTTGGAAAATGTAAATATTTAGATAATGAACGACATTCAATTTTTATATCCGCCATGAAGACCACGGTTTATTTATTTTGTCAAACTCAGACAAGCAGACATATATCTGGAAAACTATACGAAAACTCTATATGTGTTTGTGTATATTTGATAAACATAGTCGCATAGTCTTAAATTGCTCAGGTTGGGGACGCCTTGTACAATCTCTTATCTTTTAGGTTGTACCATGTAATCCAATTATTTATATAAACTTTATGATTTTATGGTTTTCTCCTTATTTTATGTTTTCCAATTTCGATTGTATTTGCCATTTACAAGAATGATTTGAAAAAATGTCAGTTTTCTTTCAAATATTCGTCGTCATTAGATTAATTAGGATTAGTTTTACTGCATTTGTGTAAATGTGCGTGTGCGCGTTTATGTATGTGTACATAATATACATAAATTGCTTTTTTTTCTATGTATATATCATTGTGTATATACATATATATATATATATATATATATATATATATATTGTGTACACATGTATATGTGTGTATGTCAAACCTTTCTTGACTCAAATCATTTACAAAACTACTTTTTGTGTTTTTTTTTTCTTTCAAAATTTTCTTTAAAAGTTTATACGTACTTTTATCTCCAAGTACGGTAACAAAAACCGCTAAAGCATAAGCAACGAGCAAAAAAAAAAAAACAGATACAACTTTTAATTAAAAAGTTTTGCAATCGTAAAAGATTGCGTTCACAAAAACAGTGCGATTAAAAGTCCGCAAAGTGAGAGCTGGCATCGTGCTGATTGTCTGTTGCCGGCTTCAATAGCAGGCTGTCTTTTGTCTAAGCTGGCCGGCTGCCTGGCTGCCTGGCTACCTTACTGCCTTATTGCCTTGACGAACCGTCTAACTAGCCAGTCTAAACACTTTTCCTTCGTTTTCTTTGTCGTTTCTTTTTTTTCAAGTTGATGAGCATTAATAAAAATAATTGTCAGTGGTTTTGCTACTATTTAAAACGTTTTACGACTTGCAGGTTTAATTAAAATACATATTCTCTGCTGGGCTATGTTATGTTCTTCGCCGGTTGCAAATAAAGCCAATTCCCAACCGACAGCGAAAAAAGTTTGTTAGATGATGTTTAGTAAATTGTCGACAACAACTCAATCTGCAAAATAGTTCTGTCTTTTCTGATGCATTGTATTTTCCCGTTGTTCGTTTAATAATTCTTACTTCAGTTCCTGCATGTGGTCGTATGAAGCGATTCAAAATGAAAACTGACGCTGAGTTAATGGCTACAAACATCGCTGCATAACGTATTTGTATTTGAGTGACATAGTGAACGTTTGCATATTCTCTCACATATTGGTTACGCTTTGGTCATTTCAATATTTTCAAGAAAGTAATTTGTTCTTGTTGCTCTTTTTTCAAACTTTTTATCCATATTAATGGACGCTGATTTTAATGATGAAGATAAGACTTCAAAATATAGTAGTGGACCACAACGTGAATAATGATCGTGAATAAACTGAATGTATCTCTTGACAATTATATATGTTCTATGATAGATTACGAATGAATAGATTACGAAGACTTTATAAAATCACGTTTATATTCTAAACTGCGTATTACGAACCAGGAAAAAAGCAAGTACAAGTACTCTGGCGGACAACAGTCGACCATTAACTATCCCACATCTCTTGGCTTAATAATGCTATTCAAACTCACACTTGTCAAAATAAGGCTTTATATGGAAAGTGATGGAAATAGCGGTTCGATTTGAACTATTTTCAATAGCGATCGTCCCAAATCCTATCAAAGTGCTTTAAAAATTTCTACCTGTAGGTGGAACGCAAGAATGCAAGGCACGCGGACAGGCGGACAGACAAGCTAATTAGAAGTTTGAAAGTTGTTCTGGCTCCATTGGTATAATAAATTATCGGTCTATGTCAAGTCCTTCTCGGTTTTGTATACATCCGCACAAACTTGATATACCCTTGCACCACAGGTGGCGTAGGCTAGAATTGTTGATAACGTACAAGCAAAGAGACAGTCCCGAAGGTTATGCAATTTTGTCAAACTTCACGGATGGATCATTGGCAAGAGGTAGATGAAAACTCCATATGTACCTAGAAGTCGAACGTCCGCCCAATTGCAACCTATCTATAATCTTTACATTATTGCTATTATTCATACCATTATTACACATCCCTTTCAAAGATATGGGCGCGTTTCTGATAATAATAACAATACCTTTGTTGCTCGACTGCTTTAACGATAAGGAACAGTCGATGACAATAGCTGAGGTCATCCTCCATTCTATGAGATTCTAAGAAGGAGAGATTCACAACATAACTTCTGACTTTTTGCCGAGAGCAAAAATTTCAGCGCAGTTGAAAGATTCAGAAACATGGCTGCAATGAGTCAGAGCACTCTGTTGATCAAGAATATCGGGATTATTCCCGAGAGGTGACGATACATGAAATGCTAACAAAAAATAGATAACTCAATGAATCAATTAACCGATTAATAAAGAAAGGAATAAAACTACGACGAAGTATGATAGGAAAGCTCGATCTGGAAGGGTAAAGCATACAATTGTTTTTTAATTCAAAAATTGCAATTGTTTTTCTTCAAATCGACGGTATTTTTTCAAATCTTCATTAACGGCTACTTTGAACCCTTCGAGCGGAATCCTAAACAATTCTCTCCCGTCCACGATGGCAATCACATCTATATATTTTTCAAACTTTTAAACTTCTATTAATGTATGTGCATGTATATGTATGCAATTTTTGTAATCTAAGTCTGTTGAAGAAGAGAAATATTTCACTGATTGCCTTTCGTTTTCTCCTGGAGGGCCTCCTGTGGGAAAAATTAGTACGACGAATAATAATGAGTTTCTGCTTCCACACTTTATGTCTTACTCGGGGTTACTTCAGGGGACTTGCAAAATATTTCCCAGTTATTGTTCTACAAAGTTTCGAAAATAATGATAATTCATTTTGTTTTGTAAACAATCGCATAATCATTTCGATAGATGAAATGAGAGTTTATCGTTTTTGGTTAAGACCACGAATTTGTGCCCAAGACTTGTTTCCGGTACAGATATAGAAAGAAACTGAACAAATATACTGAATAATTCGTAAGCGTTTCGCTAATAAAATCTATTCAGATCGCATAAATTTCGGAATAAAAAAAAATACGAAAATTTTTTCTTTTTTATTATGCATGCATTACATTATTAATGTTATTATTATTTATACGATGTACTTGTGCCATGCATGGAATTTAAAAGCTTTTTGAAATTAAGCTTTAAAACCTTACACGTTTGAAGGTCTTTTGCATTTTTAATGAGACCACACATTTAGTTTAAAAAATTTTATGAGAATAAAAAGTAATGATACAAAAGACAAAAGAATGTAATGAAAAACGTCATCATTATCATCATCATCATCATCATCATCATCATCGTCATCATCATGATCATCGCATCTGACACATATTAAAAATACATATTTAGTTTTATGTCTTTATATACCTATGTGGAGAGAGATGTATATGTTTGTGTTTCAAAATAAAAAAAAAAAAATTCAATTCTTCATTAATGATTTTCTAAACTTTTTTTTTCTCCACATTTCTCTTAACTACAAATTTTCAGTGCAGGGAAACATTTATCTTTGAAATTTTTTGTTGGGGCAAACGTTCTTGTGCGAAAATACGTAGTGCAGAATACAACGAAATAAACAGAATATATATATATATATATATGTACATGGATCTAAGTTTGTAAGAATATTTACTGAATTTTAAGACGTATAGTAAATCTTCCACTATGCTTGACCGTTGCTTAGTCTATTTATGATTTCGTACGTTTTCTTTCTTTCTGTTGTGGCATCTTGAACGCGCGCTCCACTACATAGTTTAAAGATGAATGTGTATTACGGCATGTATAATGAATCTCTTTCCCTGCTCTCGTCCGTATAACATTTCGTACTGATCCGGCAACTTTAGCTGTAGTGAGTTGTTATTTCGTTTCTGTTTTCCCTTTTTCTGTATTTTCAGTTCATGTTGTTGTTAGTGTTATTGTTATTGTTATTGTTAAATTTCTCAGCAAGCTCTATAGTAAAAGCATTATATCGCTTTATTGACGCGAGAGTGTATGTATACATGTTCGCATTTTCGTGTCTGAATATATTCGTCGTAAGCATGCTGAGCACTGTTGCTCGTTGCTCGTTTCAGCCAGTACACACAGCTTATAAGTATATAAACATATATAAGCTTATATGTATATATGTATATATATATATATATATATATATATATGAACGTTTTTTTTTGTTTGTTTCAACTAAAGAAAAAATATTGAATTAAAATATTTTTTTTACTGTTTTGTTAGTAGCTATTTAACAATTTTCGAGTCGTTATCGCATGCGCACGTCGCGTACATTTTCTATAAACAAAAATTGTAGTTATTTTTTTTTTGTTATATTTTTTATTAATCTTAAAAAACATTACGCATATATAAAAAAGTATTCGCTAAAGAATTAATTCAATTGTATTTTGCATAAATTCGATATGTTTTTTTCAACATCAAGTTCACAACACATAATGGCCATATTATCGATATCTTAATGAGACGTGAACATAAGTGTATTGTTTTATTTTGTTGTGTTTTTTTTTTTAAACATGAGTGAAATGTTTTTTGTTGGCATTATATCTAAGAAGATGCTCTGGACGCAGAAAATGCTTAATTAAAGTCAATTATAATTCATGTGAAAACGTATGTGAAAGCAACAAATAAATAAACAAATTTCTTTACAACCTTCGATTCTATGGATTTATCTATGAACTAAATAATTTCGAAAGATTTCAAATAAGCATAGCGAAGAATGTCTGTGATGTCTGTGATGTTTTACAAACTTCATTAGTAACCCAGGTAAGAATTGATTCTTGTTAGATGGTACATAATCGATTAACTCCAACTGGAAGGCAAATCGGATACACATTGATATTTGGAATTTATTCTCATATGTGTTTTATGACATATTATATTATATATTATATTATGTATATATTATATATATATATATTATATTATATATTATATTATATTTACCACCTATGGATAATGGTGCACTAGTCTTGAAATTTATATTTGCAATACAAGGAAATATGCACCAGAATGTTAATGAAAGGTATAGTGTTTTGGGATCGTGAAAACTAAGAAACTTGATACATATAGTTTTGTACAAAACGAAGATCGACTTTTAAATAGTAGCTACTATACAGTAGAACCTAGGAATATCCTTTGGGGATTTCACTATGTAAAGCATCTCAATGCTTAGTAGAAAATTCACTACCTTTTGTTTCAAGATATGTATTTTTTCTCATCATTTGAAGTTTTCTTAATAAGCTTTGGTTCAGGTCACAGATCGTAAAGAAAATATCGAATGTTAGATTGCAGTTAGTGTTCTGAAGTTATGTGCATACTCCTCGAATCCACAAAATTTTGGATCTTGGCCACGATATGTGATTTCCTTTCGACTATGAGCTACGTGAGGCACATTGTGGTATGATTTGTAATAGAAACACGTAGACCGATTAGGGCTATGTACGTACATGTTTGCTTCTACTTATTCAAGTAATCAAAAGGGGACAGAATTTGACAAGAAAGAAAATATACAATCAAGCCGATCGGCCGAT